>VZSV01000037.1:3368224-3387555 GCA_013398735.1 Nothocercus julius
AAAAAAAAAAAAAAAAAAAAAAAGACAATAATGTTGAAATCTTGGAGCTGCCTCTACTACCCACAACACTGCAAACAGAAGGTGGACTTACCTTGACTATATTTCAGGAACACTGGATAAAGAGAGATCATTCCAGTCCAAACACAGTAAGGGCTGATGCCTTGACTTTACAAATCAACAACTTTAAAAGATCTAAGCAACTGGCCCACAGTAAGATTGTTTAGGAACTAATCTCTTAAGCACACAACAGTGTAAGAAATGTTCCGGGTTTCACTGGGCAGGATCTATGAACCAAAAAAAAAACCAGATTTTTCAAACCATGTAACTGTACAGTAAGCCTAACACTGCAGTGAAGCCTTGTTCCAGGTTAAGATGAAGCTTTCCAAACTCAGCCATTTTAAAATTATGTATGTGAAAAACACCTGGTGAACACATTAGGAAAAAGTGAATAGTTTTCTTCCTTACGAGTACTCCAGAAGAGATTTTAAAATACAGATGATTCAACCCTTATTCAGAGCAATGAAAAAAAAAGATCACTTAAAAGCTTTTTTTCCTGAAAAACAAGTGAAAACAGTGATTTCTGTATTTCTTCTCTACATCGATTATTATCAATGACTGTGTAATATACAAATACATACACAACATCTGTAAATAGAGATCATCAAGGACTGATTTTTTAAGTTTAGGTAACTGAAGTCAGTGGACACTAGACTACACTGACTGCCAAACTAAATATGGAGCAAGAGCATAAATAAATTATTCCCCTCCTCACAGGCCATACTCGCTTAATTGGTTATCCAGATTTTACACTTCTAACTATTTTACCATTCACCTGCTCTACTTATATTAATATTTAAAAAGGAAGAGACAGATAAGTCATCTGTGAAAAGCTCTCTACTTTTTCATTACTATTCTAGAATCACAGTTTGAGCAAATTATTACAAAAACATAAGAATGTTACAGATTCCAGACTTAATGGTTTCTAGTTTCATTACTTTCTGACTTTCAGTTCAGGTAAAATAGCAATGTTTTTGGCAAGAACATATGTGCCCCCTATAGGCTTAACATACTCTTACCACAGAAATGTGGAAGTTGATACAAACATTAAATATTTTCTAAAGAGAAAATTTAGTACTAGAAAAAATATATTACTTCTTTTAATAAATGTACATATGTACACAAAGCAAACACAAAAATATTATTTAAAGCATAGGCATCTTCCCCATCCAATACCTTTTTCTTTTAAACATAATTCTTTCCGCCTACACAATATATACAATACACAGTAGAGATTCCCCAAGTGTTGCCTTTGCTGAGGAATTATTCCTCCCTACTACTACTCCTCATCTCACAGTTTTCAAGTTCAACATTGGAAGATTTTTGGAGAAAGAGCAATATTTTATTCTGAGGTTATAATAAAGTATTATGTATATTTATGGCACCATATAAAGATTTATAACGATATTACAATTATTTAAAGGCAAGATGACTAATTTTACCTCCTTTAGCAGGAAAAACATGCATTTGTATCCACTTCAGTATACTATTTTATAAATAAAATTAATTCTACATATATAGTAGGTAAGATATGACTGACAAATCTTGACTCTTCAACGATTTCCACAGAAGTAAATATGATTGAGAACCAAAAGTAAAAATCTACATAACATTTTCCTTGGTTTGTTAAATTTAATAAATTATTATTAGTCTAATTTTTTTTAAAGCCCAAGTACAGATCTGATTCCATATCCAAATTCCTACTTGCATATCACTGCTATTTATGACAATTCTGAATAAAAATAAAGCTGGCCTTTTTATTCTAAAGTATCTAACTTGGCCTTACCTCAGTGTTCTTAAATCCCACAGTTTGATGCCATCACCCAGAGCTGTGGTCATGAAAAGATTGTAAGCTTCAGGTTGCTGAGTGCTGAATGCTGACCCCTGTAATAGCAGAAATTAATTTCAGATCACTCTTTTGTTCTGGTGCTAAAAGGCTCGTCTTCACATGCACAAAGGAGTACAGAGGAACCCAAACATCTCCTGCCCTAGGTCAAAGGTCCTGCACCTGGGGAGGAATAACCCCAGTCACCGGTGCAGGCTGGGGACCGACCTGCTGGAGGGCAACTCCACAGAGAGGGACCTGGGCGTCATGGTGGATGACAAGTTGACTATGAGGTAGCAGTGCCCTTGTGGACAGTGAGATCCTGGGGTGCATTAGGAGGAGCGTCTGCAGCAGGTTGAAGGAGGGGATCCTGCCCCTCTACTCAGCCCTGGGGAGGCCACACTTGCAGTACTGTGTGCAGTTCTGGGCTCCCCAGTACAAGAGGGATGTGGAGCTGCTGGAGAGAGTCCAGCTCAGGGCTACGAGGATGATCCGGGGCCTGGAACATCTGCCCTGTGAGGAAAGGCTGAGAGAGCTGGGCCTGTTCAGCCTGGAGAAGAGAAGGCTGAGAGGAGACCTCATCAGTGTCTATAAGGACCTCAAGGGAGGCAGTGAGGAGGATGGGGCGGCCTCTTCTCAGTGGTGGCCACTAGAGGAAACAGACACAAATTGAAGCACCAAAAGTTCCACAGGAACTTAAGGAAAAATTTCTTGACAGTGAGGGTGACGGAGCCCTGGAACAGGCTGCCCATAGAGGTTGTGGAGTCTCCTCTGGAGATTTTGAAAACCTGCTTGGACACAGTCCTGTGCCACGTGCTCGAGGTGACCCTGCGTGTGCAGGGGGGTTGAACTAGATGATCTTTAAAGGTCCCTTCCAAGGTCCCTTAATGATTCTATGGGCAAAACCCAAAGAGACTCATCTCCACAAACCCAGCAGAACAGGAGGTACAAGGGCAGGCGAAGAAACCCCCACAACTCAGTCAGGGAAACGGGGCACCTCTGCCGGTCCCAGCCAAGGCTGGCACTGGGGAGCCATCAGCCCCGCAACTTGGGGGCACAGCCGCCACCAGGAGCTGGGCAGAGAGGCTTCCTAGAGCACTGTTAACCTGAGGGGTAACTACCGCAGGGCACGGGGTGCATTATGGGTCATAGGGGAAGAGCACTGGGGAGTTCCCCAAGACGTATTCTGGGATGTTTAAGGGAAAGAAAACTAAAAATATAAAACATATCAAGGAATTTACTCTCCTGGCAAAGTCAAATTACATAACACAGAACCAGAGTAGCTCAGCATTTAACTATAGCACTTAACATACTCAGCCCTGTTTGAATAGAGGGCCTACTTTCCATTGACTTCAAAAGCAACTGTACATACCAGGACTGATTTTGGCTTTGTACCTTTCAATAATTAAATCCAGTCCATCTTTAAACCTCTGAATTTTTTTTAGCATCTACACTGGCAAACCCTGGCCTTTTTGCTGGCTACAAAACTTCTTTCTCCAGGGAACTCAATATAAACAGTCGAAACTCCTTCTTTCCTTTCCCTACCATTCGCATTCTTGATTTGGCTCGGCACATCCGAGAAACCTCAAGGTCGTTTCCCGCAATCAGTACTTGATTTCCAGGAATCTTCTATTTCTTACAAGAAAAAATGGTGTATAACTGGAAAATGCTCTTGCATTTAGTCTGCTGAATTCCCCAAATGGCAAGACAGTGAGGCACACAGCATTAAAGAGACTACAGGAGCTTTTTCTTCCTTTGCTTTAAGCAGGTTTCCTTCCTAAACTAAGAATTATCAAAGCCTGCTCTAACAGATGAACTAAAATGCAGTGTGCCACTGATTTCCCAACAAAGCCAAGAGGTTCTGCTTCAATTTTGCAAAATACTGTTTGCTACTATTTCATATTTCCCCTACACCCAAAATGTCATCTATTCTTACCTCACACATGGTAAAAAAAGACTGTAGTCTATTCACTCTTCTTCCTAACAAATCTTCATTCATTGTACCTTTACATTACCCCTTACAAAATCTCCTAGGCTTCAAGGTTCTTTTTATTATTATTATTATTTTTTTGGCTTCTTGCCCCCTGCGTTAGCTTTCCCTGCTCTCTAGATTGTTCAACAAATTCTTCATATGCAATTAATTTTAATTCTTTTTCCTCTTTCTTAATATGAGCGACAGTGTAATACGTCATACATACCCTGCAAAGTAATTTTCAAAATGGTGAAATATTTGCTAGATCTTTGCACCTTATTTTTACACCTCTTCTCATCTTTTTGTCTCTTACAGATTCTCATCAGCCTTTTATCTTTTTTCCTGATCTTTCAGTACCCTTAAATGTTTCTTAGAAACTACAGTTGTTTGTTTAGATGGTCTAAGTATTCATGCTATGATATTTGACATATGACTAATACCAAATTATTATCTTGTGTGACATTTTCTATAGAAATATGTTTTGTTTTTTGAAAGCTAAACTCAGGTAGTTTCTCTCTTAATCACACCGCTTACCAGAGGTGGGTACTTTCTCTACACGATTTTATTAATTCAATGAATAACAGTTAATAGATGTACAGAAACAAATACTTAAATTCACAAATGAAAACTTGAGGGAAATTCATACAAAGTGCCATAAATTAAAGCCAAAGCTTAAAATGTACCTAAAACATCATATCTCTTTTCCACCTGTGTTTAATAAAAATCTTTGTTTCATTGTTTTATACACATAAACAATAATAAATATTATTTTTGATCTGCAAAAACAAAAATTACACCTTCTAAATGAAAATGTCTGAAAATCGCATTGCCTAGTGACTATTACTGAAATACAGAAGATGTCCACTTCTAATGAAATTCTGAAGTATTTTCTCAGGCTGAAGCAGACAATGAACATCAATTTCCCAGTTCTTGATCAAATGTGCTGAGAACTAAGCTATTGTACAGAAACCCACAGCAACACCACTAGCACATCTCTATAGGACCCATGCATAGGACCATGTATATGTAGTCCAGTTTCATATTGAAATTGCTTTTGCAACTGTACTGTCTGTTGATTTCTATGCAGAATTTTTTTAACCTGTTCCACTTTTTTATTCCAATCTGGCAGGAAGAGAAGGATCTCAATGTTTACAGGATAATGTTAATGAGTAATTAGGCAGAAATTCTAATCCGTACACCTATTAATGAAAGCGATATTGCTTGGTAAGCTATTAACCAGCCAACATGAGTAGTTCTGAACAACGATGGACTATGACATAACTCTCAGTCAAGCAGTAACAACGACATGATAAGGAGATAAAGTTACTACAGAGTGTTTGAAGAACATTAAAAAAAGAACAGATGTCTGTGATGGTGAAGAAAAGGCTATAAAGAACATGACAGGTAAATTGAAGTTATAGTGGTGGTTAGGAATTTTTTGGATATTTAAAGATACCAGACTAAATCTATCAGAAAGGATGCTTAATTCATTTCATTGCTGCTGAGCCTTTATATGAAAAGAGCCTTTGTATGAAAACAAATGTGCTTAACTGTCATCCTTCGGTGTGCCTTGACTGCCTTAGGAGAATTTGGGATCAAGATGCATAGTTATGGAAACAAAAATAGGCTAGAAATAACATGCATTAATATACTCAAATCAAGAAAACAGAGCTTCTAAGCAAGCAGTAACAAGTCTACAGTTCTTCAAGTAATTTTATTTGGTAAACTTGAATCATACATGGAGCTCCAAGAGCTAGACATGTCTTCTGTATTTTCCCATCCTGAACATCGGTACCTAAATTGTACTAAGTGCTATTTTGGATCTAGGCCTAGCGGTTCTGTATACAATCAAATCCTAAATAACTCCACTAACCTCAACTAGATGACAACTAGGAAGTAATCTGCTACAAGTAATACAAAGATACAACTAAAAATCTGGTAGTAAGCACAATACCCAAAAATACCATTCGCCTGGTGAGTTTCAGTCTGTTATGGTTTTGCTCAGCAGTCCTCTGCTGAATTTCTAAAGCTAATATTCTAATTTTGGCAGAATCCTGTAATTATAGCTCTTAAGGGCCTTTCTGGTAATTTCAGAATCTGTCTTCTAAGAGATGTTTCCTACCCTGATTTCCTTTCCCTAATGTTGACAGGATCACACAAGTTCACCACACAAAATACCGTTTTGTAAAATACAAGGAAAGGCCCGAAGAAAATACAATCAAGCCAATGAAATACTATACAAATATAGTGTATTTATATAAATATATAAATCCTACTTTCAAACTGCAATTGCAAATTGAAATTTAAAGTATTCCAAATGAAATTTAAAGTATTAAGACATTTATCTATTCCTACAGTTAAAAGAGATTGAAAAGGAAAGATTAAGTATGGCAGTATATACCTTCCATCATGATGCCATGCTAATGTGCACATTTATTTTCACTGTATTCATTATTCCTTGTGTTATAAATATTCTCATTCGACTGTAATATTACAGTCTGACCCAAGTAAGGCAAAGCAGACTCTATACTGCCGTAATAGCAGAGCATTTTGGTCAGCTATCATTACCCTCGGTTTTCCAGTAAAGAAATAGTGAGGTCTTGTATGCAAAGGTGTATTTATAGCCAGACTTACGACCTTATCCATCCTCCCCAACATATAAAGTCTATTGCTTAGCATCAATTAAATTTTTAGTCTGAAATTCCTTTTTTGATAGAGCTGTAGTGGAACTAAAACATTCAATAAAACACATACCTTATTTTGGCAGATCTGATGCACTGATCTAGAATGAACCTCTGGTATTACTGTTGAACTGCAGCCTGCATTGAGGTCAAAAACTTCCAGTGCTCGGTTGCTACCAGCTGTAAGTACAATATCTGTAAAGTTCTCTCTGTTAAAGCTAAACTGATCTAAAGAAACAGGAGCACATAGGTATACAGAAAGACAAACAGGTATTATGCCTCTTTTGTACTCTGTGTTCTATGAGCAACATCAAAAAATTTACCATTCTAAAAAATTTACTTCTGAGACTGAACTTCGATACCATGGAAAAGTATTTCTACTCTAACAGGAAAAGACTTCCAAACAACCAAATACTATTACTTTAACTGAAGTTATTTCCATTGCAGTCTACAGATCTAATTTGTCATAGGATACAAGAGTAGAAATCATTTACTGTTGAAAGGCTGGTGATCTCCACTGTGGAAGCCATGGGAAATTTCTGAATCAATTTGCAAACACTTCTCTGTTTATATCTGCAAAAATTATCAAATGAATGCTGGGGTTAAAAAAAAGTTATGATTTGTAGCCACCAATAAACTCACATTGGAATCATTAATTATAAGAAGAAATTTCAGTTTGGTTCTTAGAAATTAAAGCCATACACATTTTGATTTGTTGCTTCTATTTGTTGTTTCTATAAAAACTCAAAAGAATCAATTTAGATAAAAAGAAATGACATTCATATACCTAAGACAGATCTTCCAACGGCATAAAATATTCTATGTCTGTAAGTACCTCAAGGGAGGCAGTGAGGAGGATGGGGCCGGCCTCTTTTCAGTGGTGGCCACTGACAGGGCTAGAGGAAATGGCCACAAACTGAAACACCAAAAGTTCCACAGGAACTTAAGGAAAAATTTCTTGACAGTGAGGGTGACAGAGCCCTGGCACAGGTTGCCCAGAGAGGTTGTGGAGTCTCCTTCTCTGGAGATCTTCCAAACCCGCTTGGACGCAGTCCTGAGCCACCTGCTGTAGGTGACCCTGCGTGTGCAGGGGGGTTGGACTAGATGATCTCTAGAGGTCCCTTCCAACCTTAAGCATTCTATGATTCTATCATTCTATGATTCAAATAATCCTGCCTGAATCTTGGAAAAAGTTGGAAAGACATTTTAAAGTAACTATAATTTAAAAAAAAAAAAAAAAATACAGAAGTACACAGAAATACCACTAACTTTACTGCTGTTTTTCATGTGCTGTATAGGGGAATTTAGAAACAGATAATGAGGAGAAAACAGTAAGAATAATTCCCACTCAGATGGGAGTGGGACAAAGGGCTGAACACACACTACTGAGGAATTAGGCCTTCCAACACACACTGAACTTTTTTAGGACCTTGGCATAAAAATGCAATGTATTGACTCAAGCCAAATCTGACTAATAAGTATTAATACAATCTAGGACAAGCTTCAATGGCTTCAATTCTTTCTTTCCACCAGTGCTACCAATTTCAAAAATTGAGCTCTGTTTGGCAAAAGCAATGTCTATCAGTAGTATTCATTTAAATGAAAAATGATTAATGTTTTGCTTTTGCCTTTCTTGGCCATTTTGAAGCAGAGCAGTCCCAGGTGGTAACTAGAGCTACTTCAGCAACACTGGTAGAAACCACAGTATTTTGTAATTTAATACAAGAAACTTTTGTGGTTTCCAGAAGTATTTTATCTGATTAAACTAATAAATTAAATGGCTCAAGATTCAGGGTCAACGTTATCTCCATTTCTGTGCAAAAATATTCAAGCTAGCTTCAAACATGCTGATAAAGATAACAGGAACAATCTAATCAAGGCAGCATGAAACTTCTACTGAGCTCATTTATCCTGCTGAAAAACACTTACTGAAATAATTAAGATTGTTCCAAAACCTGAAATCAACTGTTTCAAGCTAGCTGAAGTATCTTTCTACTTCACTGCAGTCTGCTACAGAGTTACCTCAATGGGTCTTTTGCAGAAATAATTTTAATCCACAACAAAACCTTCAACACAACAAATACAGAATCATCAAATATAAGTTAGGATAAAACTGAAACACAAATCAGAGTGGAAAAAAAAAATAAAAGTCAGAGTTCCTATTAGCCAGGAAAAAAAAAAAAAAAAAAAGAGAGAGAGGGGAAGTTAGTCTATTTAAGACCTGCTTTTTATTTTTAGACAGAATTCATTTACCACATATTTACTACACACATTAAATTCAAAGTGTAAATCAACTAAAATTAAAACAGGTACTGTGGACGCACTGTGTTGGACACTGTATACGTTGGTAGAAAAATATTCTTATTTGTTAGAGATTAAAGTTTATGCAACAAATTTGTGTACCTTTCATTGCTTTAATAACACCTCCATAAGCTAAGGTTAAAGAGGCAACATGATCTTAGATAATCTGTAGATAATCTCAGATCACAAAAGGAAGGTATTGCACATTTTAAACTAACCCAACATGAAAGCTCATTTGCAACATATAAAAATATAATTTTAGGATTAACATATTGAAACTTAAGCAAAAATTGCACATTCTACATTTTTATATAAAATAATTTCCTTTTTACTTTACAAGAAATGACTATTCATCTTACAAAGAATTTGTTGAGGGATTAAATTTGTTGAGTCACTAAAGATCAGAAGGTTTTGTAATATATATCAAGACACACACACACAAAAGAGTGCACATACATAAAGCTTTTTAAACTATTGAAAATAAATGTGTCAGTCAGAAGGTGCATTTAACAAGAACTCTGCTTTTCACTGCAAGATAATATACAGGAATTGATTTCTATGGATATAACAAGGGTTGATTTGTACGTAAAACAGAGGAGATGATAACGAAAAATGCAACAAATCTTCAAAAAGAAAGAAAAAAGGCTTCATTTTTCCCACCGGAAATGAATTCTGAAAATAAAACAAAAAACAAGGATAAAGATCTCTATCTCATGTCTGTCTGGTCATTTTCTAGTTTGCCACCAGCAAAAATAATTCCCCTTTTTGTAGCATGTCCAGAACAAATGCAGTGAAAGACAAAACTACACTTCTGTCTTCTTTTAATGCTTTCAATTACAATTTTGCCAACATGATTGCCAAATGAGTAATCTGCAAAGTCCATGGTTTTGGCATGTAATCATTGTGGGGGGGATACATTTACAGCAGATAACTATTTTAAGGAGATTAACATACCTTCAGAAACAATAGGTAAAATGGATTCTAAGCTATGAACACTTCCTGACATGACTGCAGAGGTTGATATATCTACTTTCTAGGAGTTTTGAAGCCCTTCATTGAAAACATTTTTCTGATGACCCACAGATATGGTAGTAACACCTTCATGATGGTGGCAGAATATTTTACTATGCTAAAAATGCAAGAATAGACACCCAAGGAAAAAGACTCAGCTTGATACAAATCCAACTTTTAAAGTTTTAAGGAAAATAGCAGCATTCAACATCAAAGTCAAAACTAAAGGACAAACTAAACACCATTCAAACACCATAAATATAAAAAAGAATCATAGGGTTTCAGGACATGAAAAACATTTTTATATGAGCTGTAAAAATTAAGCTTTGAGCAACAATCTCATTATAAATTTAGAGACACAGTCCTGAACTCAATAAAGGAAAGTATTTACATAAAACGGGGGAAAAAAACATTATTTTCTAAAAGGCTTGGAATTTGCCACAATTGCAAAACATTATCTCCTACATTATCCAAATGTCATGAATCTTAGTAGTAATAACAAAGGAAATACATAGGAAAATTTAAAGCATTTAAAGATGGTAGCTGTTTCTAACATTGTTAGTATTCATTTTATGATTTAGGTACTTCTCATCTAGTTATCAATCTATTTCTAACAAAAAATAAAGTATGCTTAAGCTTTCTGAATGAATGGCAAAAGGTCACAGCAAATAAATTTAGCATATTCTTAGTTTGTTAACACTGAATCAGGTCTGTGAAGTCCATTTATTTAAGAAATTTAAGTTATCTTTAAGTGGTTTACATCAAAATAATCATCTTGTAAATATTAACACCATGCAGGTACCTGAAATGAACAATCTCCTATTCAGCACATTAAATTTTAAGCCCACTAATGATGGTCTCTTCATTATCCATCTATAATATAGCCCTACATTTCCTCAGAGTGTATATTTTAGCATTAATTCGCATTCCATATGTGTGCACAATTATTATAATCTGTTTCTAAATACACAGTTTTAAAAGGCTATGTTTCTATCATGAAAAGCATTTCTTCATTTTAAACTCCTTTCATATTATTCATTGTGATCTTTAAAACAACACATCAAGCTGACTATAAAAATGACATAAAACCCACATCTGTTTTGTCCTCCTCAAATTCTTATAGGATTTAAAAATAATTAAGAAATGGAGGGAAAAAAATAAACTTAGTAGCAAACAGAGTCTTCATTACCAACACACACAACTGTTGATGAAAACAGCAAAAATAATAATCAGTGATTTTGAAGAATGTAAAGAAAATTGTTTAGAGAGTGAATCATTTTGGGATTAATCATAGACTCAGGAGTCAGGAGATCTGGATTCTATTGCCAGAACTGCAACAAATATCCTCTATGACACTTGAAAAGAACATTCTTTTTCTCATTTCCACTTCTCATGTCCATATTTGAAAATGAACCAACATTTAACCATTTCACTAAGTTGTCCTGATACTTAGTTAACTTATTCTTTGCTCTTTGAAGACTCTGCACAGAGAAGTACTGATATTGTCATTGTATTGTCTTCACTTCAGAAATGGAGTGGTAATTCATTAGTTAACCAGAATGCATTGCAATGCTCTTCTAATTAAGAGAATAAAGCATTCTTTTCTGTTCAATCTACTGTCTTCTTGAATCAGTTCCATTTAAGTCTTCCAAACTTGACTCAGAATGCAAAATGAAAGTGTGGTGAGAAACAAAAGTAATGACACAGTGTTTCATAAAAGAAATGCTGGGAAACAAACTGGAGGGAAGCCACAAGAAAACATCAAAGCAAATTAACCTTTGTTAATATTTTTTTTTTTTTAATCCAAGCAGGCCTCAGACTGGGTTGTGGATTTTGTTGTAATGTCTACAATTGTATGTGTGGTTTTTTGGCATTACATTAATATCCTAGAGAATCTAACAGCATGTTTTTGAGCTAATTCATCAAGGAATACTGACAATATGGCAATATGAAAAATAAGTGCCCTATAGACCTAAAGAGACTTAAGAGAGGTGAACACACATTTGAAAAAAGTAACAGGAGCAGCACAAACTAAAGTTTAGTACCCAAGACCATGTAAAACTGCTTAGATGAGTTCTACAACTATATCAAGTTCCAAATTACTTGTAGCATCAGAACTACCTTCAAAGTAGTTCAGACAAGTCTTTTTCAACAGTAAGTACAGTATGTCTCCTCTTCCAGTTACTGGATACCTGTGGCTCCTAGAAGGAATATGGAGATATCTAGAGCTGGTACAATACATGCCACAAGAAACTTGTACAAAGCTCTCAAAAACATAATGGAAGAAATATTTTAACTAATATTTTTAACTAAATTTAAAAAAAGGAAAAATAATAAACATAGCAGGGAATTAAAAGACAGAATATTAATTTATTAATTTATATCTTCTTTCTGCTAAGCTTCTCCATGACTGCCTGTTATTTATGAGGTAGGTATGGTACGGGTAAAGGTTTGCTTGCCTAAGTTTCCCAATATCATTTATTTATGCTATGGACAGACTTCAAGCATAACTGGAATTACCTATCCTAACCTCCCACTTTCCTCCTTCCTATCCTTTGTAGCCCTTTCTACAGGCTAAACAATTTGCAATATCAAAAAAAAAAAAAAAAAAAAAATCAAGACAAAGCCAAGGGGAAGAAAAAAATCTTTTCAAAGGAAACTGTGTATTTATTCTATTATTTACTTTCATTAAATTCTAATAGTTTTACCTTTCTAATGTAATGTATATGCTAGAAAATTAGAGCAGGAAATTCTGCACTCCTTAGCATATAGCTTTCTAGTATTAACTATATTCCCATTCCAAAGGGAAGACTAAAATCACATAAGTAAGAGCCACAGCAACTCACTCCACTAAGGATTTTGACCGGAAATGAAAATTAATGGATTCTTTCAAAGGGATTAATTCAAATGGATCCCACTTTCAAAAGGATTAATTGTGAAACCAAGGGTCTTGAAAACAACAATTAATGGTTAAATGTTAAACAATTTATAATCAATAAACTGGATGATCATAACAACACAATATGCACTTTTTCAAGTAAGAGAAAGCTTCTGCTCTTAAAAAAAAAAAAAAAAAAAAGGTGTATTTTACAGAGATGGTATTATTTGGCAGCTTCCTCTTTTTTTGTTTTTTTTTTGTATGACATTAAAGGTTAAAGTTTCAGTGAAGTTCCCCCTACCAAATTCATGCTTCAGTTCTGGAAAGCATTTAAGCTTGTGCTTTGCATGTTTTTCTACACAGCTGCCAAACATGCAAGGAAACAGGATAGCTTTCCCCCACCTGAGGATGTGGCCCAATACAATTGAATAAAATGAACAAACACACAATTCATAGTAACTTGAGTTACTGAATAGACTTGAGTGTTGTAACCCTAAATCTGTTTGTACTTCCACTCAAAGTTCCTAGTGGTAAGATAATTTGAAGGAAAAAAAATCTCTCTTCAACAATTTTGTAAAGAGTATTGTATCTAAATTCTCATATACAAAAGTATTGCCGAAAAACAGCAAGAATAAATAAAGAGCACTGAAAATAAATAAAAGAGTACAAGGACAGTTTTAGCTCTAATTATAAACTCAAAGATAAGAAAAGGTATAGCAGACATTTAATAAAAGGACTGATTCCAAGCCAGAAAGACGGAGACACTTAAACAGAACAGTGTCAGTTAGAAGTGCTTGAAGCAGATCCGAAAATGATGAAATACAGGGACAAGACAGGTTAATAAAAGAAGTAAATAAAATATAACAAGCAAACTCGATGAAAATGATGGATATATTTCAGGGAACAAGGAATAAAACAGTCACACTACGCTGCATGAAAGAAGTATGTGAAAATTTCTAGATAGGAGAAGGATTTTCAACAGCTGTTCAAAAGTAACTAAGACATTAACACAAACTAAGGTGTGAACAGGCATACAACAAATCTCAAAAAGCAAAATTTTAACAGCAATACTGAAGGGGAGAAAAGTAAAATAATGTGTACATATACATATTACATATATATAAATACAAAAATATGTATTTTCACCAGATAAGGTATGCACCATAAGAAATATCTGGCATTATTTATTCTACTATGGCAGAAACAATATATTTTTAATGCTAATGTATATTATTTGTTCAAATCATACTTTTACCCTTTAATGTTTTTGCTAAAATAACCCCTTCACTCTTACCATCTCCTAAAAACAAACAATCAGAAAAACTGAATAGTACACAGACTTTCACTGCTCTGTTAAAGAGAAATGTCACTCACCGTTTTAGGTCATCCTTCGCTGTGTCAAGATAGAAACTTAACAGATGAAATTCAGCTCCACAACACAGCAATAAAAATGTATCTATATAATAAAACTGTGCAAAGCGTACAGATTTATGGAACTTGTCTTTACCCTGAAATTCAAAGTAAATAATTAAGAATGGATTCCAGCATATCGAACATTTTTCATCTGAATTACCAGCACTAAAATGTAATCTCCATTTATCTGTAATCTTGATCACATGCCAAAAGGTTAACCTACTGTGTAGTGGCCCTATCTATTTTCAATGCCTATTAATCTCAAGAAAGAATTTTTATTCTGTTTAAATTAACTGGCAGCAACTTTAACAGTATCTGCAGTCAATTGAGTCTACTATGACCTTGCTTCATACACTACACTTTCATTGGAATTGACAAGTAGACTGTAAAGTCAAGCAGAGATGAGCCAATGAAAACAGAAAATATCAAGCAGACATTTAAACCAAAACTTCCAGATATACCCACTAGATCTGGCAACCAAGGTTTTTTGTTTTCACAAACTGTCAAGATAAAAAGCCTATTTTTCCAGTCAGTGATGACCACCCTGGTCATAGTATCAGCTGCAATCACTGTAATTCAGTAGCTCTGAAAGGCTACTTCTACAGTTCCTTCTACAGACCCATTAAAATGGAAATAGATTAAAATGCAAAAGAGTCCTCTTTGAACCAGCTGACATGAGTTTCTCATTACCAGAAGTAGGGCAGGTTCTTTATTGCAGACTGACCAAATCCTTAAAGTTTGGTCTTCTGATGCAGAAACTAACCACTTCTTGTCATGACTCCAACCAACAGAATTAACTGCACCATCATGACCTAATAAAAATAATAATAGAAATATCATAAAGTCTATTTCTTACATTTACACATTTCTCCAGAGATAAATGTATTGTTTTAATATAATTATACAAAATAATAAAATACAATTTAAATATATGCTTCAAGTGGTTGGATAACAATAGGTAGTAGTAAATCATTCAGTATTTTTTTCTTCCACTAAATGTTGAAAATATTATCTTATTTTAATAATTAACCTTCACAAAATTAAAAAAGGTGAGAAATGTCAAGTTATTTACCTGAATAATAACATGCATTTGCATTTCCTCCATCGTTATAAGGGAATTCATATGAAAATGTTATAACAGTTATAAAAGGATACAACTATCTTTTACAGACATTCAGATTTTAAAAGATTAAAAATTTTAAGCAAAAATACAATATTACTCAAGAGAGAATTTGAGTACATTACATTGTAATAAAATTCAGTATGGTATATTAAGAAATAGACTGTAGAAGTCTTTTAAGATCTTTCATATAGTTGCAATATGGTTTTTTTTATTCATTTGATTTTTATTACTAAGCTATTGGTGTTATAAAAACACAATAAAACTGCCACTACAGCAGCTTCTGCAGGATTGTCTCATTAGTTAAAAAAGGAAGTACCTGCTTAAAAATCAACATTCCATAGTCTTCTCTTAATAATGACAAGTTTCTGCAAGAATCAGACAGTTGTCTGATCAGGATGTTCATGTAACACAGGAAAAGAAAAGATAAGGAAATCGCAAATGGAAAGCTTCAAAAGACAGAAATTAAAATTACTAATTTACTCATTTATAAAATAAAGTTATCCTGATATGTCAAACACAATGAACATCCTTTGACCCATATTGCTCTCACAATTTGTCCAGACTGCCAGATCTCAATCTAAAGAACTTCGCCCAACCTGAAAACATTCAAAATGCTTATGCTGCCCTCTTGTGCACAATTTCTCTTTTTTATTCAATGGAATTTTTATATAAAACATTTAAATTATTTTAAAAAATGTTTAGCTTATCCTACAATTTATCTCAGCCATTAAGGTTGTGTTTAGCTTATCCTACAATTTATCTCAGCCATTAAGATTGTGTATCTATTCAAAGGTTTATAAACAGGAAATGTTATTTACCAATTATAAGAAACCTATAAAATTTTCACCAGAAAACTGCTGAAGTACTGCATAGGTACATCTACAGGTACTAAATGAAAAATGAGATATATTAAAAACACTACAATTTATGGTTAAAAATAGCATGCCTATTATAAGCTCCTATTTTCACACTACCCAGCATAATCTTTCAATCTTTGAAATTCACTACTAGTATTTATTTACAAGGCAAAGCCATTATTTGAGGGCTTTGGTTTTAGAAAATCATTTGGAAGCCCTGAATTATCTGCATGCAAAAAAAAGCAAATACTCATCAGAACACACAAAACAGTTTTTCAAAATGTTAAGAAACATGAGAAACCAGGAAAATCCGAGGCTTGGAAAACTGGAAAAGCACTGCAAAAAGTGTAAGATCTCTGCACTCCCCATCCCTAGGTGCCAAAGCACAGCAAAGATGCTGCCAGCTGGCTTGCAAGAGGCCAGTAAGCATCAAAGCAGTCTTTACTCAGGGCTCCCCATTCCTGAAGAACACTGAGGAGGACAACAGTCGGCTCTGTAGAAATTCATCAAAAGGGCCATGCTATCTATTACCCATTTGAAGCTGGTCAGCATTAACCTGCACTTCACAATAAAGAACAGGCACCTAAAAAGCCAACACTGAAGAATGGACAAGTACTTCAACTGTAACTGGTCACCTAACAAATATGAATACTTTAAACAAATGCTTTTGTTACACCCCTCCTCCGAGAAGGGACATTATAAAAATGTGTTAGATAATCACATACATAGAGAAGCTTATGCTGCCTTCAAATTTTTTAACACAAATTACAGATTGACTTTTCCTAAAAAAATGAATTTTACATTATTACTGTTTTAAACTCTGAATTACAGAATCACAGAACGGTTGAGGTTGGAAGGGACCTCTAGAGATCCTCTAGTCCAACGTCCCTGCTCAAGTAGGGACACCTAGAGCATGTGGCACAGCGTCACATCCAGGCCAGTTTTGAAGATCTCCAAGAGAAGGAAACTCCCCAAGCTTTTTGGGAGCCTGTTCCAGGCCCCTGTCACCCTCACAGGAAAGAACTTCTTCCTCACATGGAGGTGGAACTTCCTGTGTTTTAACTTGTACCCATTACCCCTTGTCCTGTCATTGGCCACCACCAAGTTTGGCCTCATCCTCTTTACATTCACTCCTCTGTTATTTGTACATGTTGATAAGATCCCCTCTCAATCTTCTCCTCTCCAGGATAAACAGGCCTAACTGGCTTAGTCTTTCCTCATAAACTAGAATCATTCATCATGTTATTAATGAAAATAAATAAATTTATTAGGGATGGTTCTTCACAGCAGTATTTCATAGCAGATCTGATAATCTCAGCTATCCATGAAGAATTCCACAAATAAACAAACACACAACAGATGATCTGCGCTTCCTACTACCCTAGTGTCTTACAGTTGTGTATTTATGCTGTTTTTGACAAGAACTGCAAACACAGTGCAGCTTGGTTTCTTGTGCTTACTGAAGAGCTTGAGTAGGATATGGTTACAATTCATTTTATACTGTGCATCACAAAGAAAAAAAAAGATAAATATTAAGAGCAAAGCCAATCATCAGAAAAGTAGTTTAATAATAAATCTTTATTGTTATTAGAGTAGGACAAACTAGTACTTGACACCTAAGTAATGGCACCAGAAAGAGCTCCTCTGTAGTAGCATGAGGTTTGATGCAGGTCTTTTTAAAAACTCTTCCTGTCATAAAAAATTGGTTCTCATTTGCAGAGTACTGCAGTATTTTAGACTGCTGTGTCAGAATTAGCATAGGATTCTGCAAACAATCTGTTTATTAAGGAATGTACTTTAAAATATGTATCTTATAAAATCATAAGGTTTTATCTCATTGAAAGAGAAAGGCTTACCTATTAATGTCTCAAACCTAAGAAAGTATCAGTTCCTTTATGATTTAAAGGTTTGTGGTTTAAGGTTTTCCTTCGCATTTTAAAACATCTTCATTTTTTTTTTTAAATACATCCATTTAGATCTCCTTCTTTTGTATTAAAGTTCATACTTTCTGTTTCATGACAGTAACAAATGAAATCCTTCCTTAGCCATTATTTAGTATGTAGCAAGTATATGGAGGTAAAGATGTGTTAAGATCAAGAAAACTAACAGCTTCCCTTGAGATAAAAATACAAGCCAACTTTTGCCAGTGCAAGAACAATGAAGCCAGAATAAAAACTGCATTTTTTTTTTTTTTTTATAAATACTAAACTTCTAAAACAATGAGTTGAATACTGTTAAATATATTTCAGCTAGAGTCTCTTCGGACAAAACTACTGCTTTAGTTCCAGCACTGCCTAAGTAAATATGTTAACAGGACCTCAAAGTACTGTTTGTGGCTGAAGTTTATGCACCTTGCACAATAAATTTGCTGAAATTAGTTGGTGATATATGAAGAATATTTATTAAAGTTTATGAACTTGCTATTGCACCAAAGACCTCATTACCCTGCCCACAAGACACATTTTCGTCAGTTTCTCACTGCAAAGGAAACTAATATAACTAACTTACATAATTTGGATAACTAATGTTATCTTCATTAATGAACACAATGCAGAACATATCCGCCATTTCAAAAATTAATGGGATTTTTTTTTGTTTTTATGATCCCAAGTAAAACAGAAGTTTACAAGCCAAAGACTGGATCTTGCTACGAACAGTAACATAAGACTTCAGTACTAGAAATACTTGTTCCGAAGATAACATGAAGTTGAGGAAAAAAAAAAAAAAAACACACAAAAAAGACAGCAAATAGCAATGAATTTGCAAGCCAGGCACATTCTGATAATAACACAAGTGATGTCTGCCAGCTAAAAAGGCACTGTGAAAATCAGAAAGAAAAGTCCATATTTAACGTGCAATTGCAAATTGCAATTTGGCCCTTTCAAAGAATTTGATTCCAATTAAGAAAATATTTTGGATTTACTCAACAAATATTATGCTATCCACCATGTTTCAAAATTATAATCTGGGAAAAGTCAAGCTGACTAGATTCATCAATGTAATTTGCTTACGTTAAAGAAGCTAATTGTTACAGAAATTATATTGCTTATGTTGTAGAAGTTCCTGTGGAACTTTTGGTGCTTCAGTTTGTGGCCATTTCCTCTAGTCCTATCAGTGGCCACCACTGAGAAGAGGCCGCCCCATCCTCCTCACTGCCTCCCTTGAGGTCCTTATAGACACTGATGAGGTCCCCTCTCAGCCTTCTCTCCTCCA
>VZSV01000037.1:3387875-3404173 GCA_013398735.1 Nothocercus julius
GATAACATGTCCGGTGCTGAGCCAGCAAGGGTGGCAAATCACTCCTTTGGGATGAACTTTGCTCGAACTTTGCTCATTATAAGCTCATTATAATGTCAAAACACACCTCCACCCCAAAAGTTACCCGCCCCCGAGGTAGGACCGCTCCTCACTGAGCGTGCACTCAAGCAAAAGTTTCTCGCTTTCATTTAAAGGAACAGTCAATTGAAAATCTACTTTTGCACCAATCAATAACAATATAAAGTATGACTATAGTGACTCAAGCTCCACCTGAAAATAATGAAAAGTATAAAAGGTGAACTAAGGAGGAAAAGGATGAGGAAGGATGACTCCATCAAAAATTTTGGATTAGTCCATTTTTCTGTGTTTTCATAACCAGGGCACCCACCCCCTTCATCAGCAGACCCACATTTTGCCTGATCTTTGTTTTGCTGTTATGTATTTGAAGAAGTTTTTCTTGTTATTTTTAATATCCCTTGCCAGATTGCATTCCAAACATGCCTTAGCTTTCCTTGTCACATCCCTGCATTCCCTGACAATGTTCCTCCATTTCTCCCAAGGGGCCTGTCCTTTTTTCCCCACATTCTGCATACCGCCGCCTTCTGCTTGAGTATTGCCGCAAGCTCCTTGTCCATCCACGCAGGTCTCCTGCCCCCTCTGCCTGACTTCTCGCACACAGGGCTGCACTGGTGCTGGCCGTGGAGGAGGTGCTGCTTGAAAACCAACCAGCTCTCTTGGGCCCCCCAACCTTCTAGCCCATGGGACCTTCTAGCCCCTATCTAGCCCATGGGACACTTCTGAGGAGGTCTCTGAGGAGGTCAAAATTGGCCCTCCTGAAGTCCATGGT
Source organism: Nothocercus julius (assembly GCA_013398735.1). Taxonomy (NCBI): domain Eukaryota; kingdom Metazoa; phylum Chordata; class Aves; order Tinamiformes; family Tinamidae; genus Nothocercus; species Nothocercus julius. The sequence goes on from VZSV01000037.1 coordinate 3,388,723, forward strand.
TGCAAGGCTACTTACAGCCCTGCCTCCTCCTCACTGGATCCTGAACTCCACCAACTCATGATCACTGCAGCGATCAGTATAATCAGTAACAATCACAGTATAATGAAAATTACTCTGTGAAAAGTAATTTTTCAGAAGTCAGCTTTCAGAATTTTTACTTAGAAATAATGTTTAAAATAGTTGTAAATACTTTCTTTTTGTACTTGGTAAGGTCCATTCATAAACAGCAGTCATTTGCATTAAAATGCAGTAAATCAGTCCTGCTATATGGCTTTTTATAACTCATAACATTTATTCTTACTTGCAATAACCTACATTGTTTGGTAGAAATTCAGAATTAATTTTTTTTACAAAAAGGTTAACAATGTTAAAACATTTAGCACATATGTACACTTCTCTATTCCTATTTCTGTAGGAAGAATCCCTTTTATGGCAAATAATTATTCTTCAGAAGTCTGGAGCTGTAACCCAAATGCACTATTGACCAATTCCATTGTCAAATTTTTGGCTAATCATCTACTACAATGTATTGATATCATATGCATTGCAATTGAAATATTTTTCCTTTATAATTATTGCATTATACACAAAAAAATGCATATTGCAATATACTCTGTGATACATTACTATCATATATCAGTAAGGAAACTGAGAAACATGGAAAACTGGAATTTTAAGTCCTGAATAAAGTGAACCAATCAGAGAAGTAACTTCAACATCCTGAAAAAGAAGAATAATTATTTCCTTCCAAGATGACATTAGTGGAATTTTTCCTTAATACGCCATTATAGATTAAGCTCATAATTATACACTATTATTTAAAAGTGTAATTTATAAATTTACCTGAAAAAACAGCTCTTGTACCAGTAAGGTTGGAATCAAATACCAATATAGATTTGTCAGCCAGACCACAAGCCAGCAGCTCTCCATCCCCTATAAGGAGATCATCCTTATTTATGTTTGAAAGCAAAAAGCATCTAGCATGTTGTTTTTCTAAATCATAAGAGTCATATATCACTAAAACAAAATACAGCAAGATGTTCATTTTACTTAACACATTCTTCGTAGGAACACCACAAACAACTTGTGTTCCAAAGCTTTGCAGTAATCTGTACTCAGCACTTTTCTTCTTCCCTTAACATATTCTCACAGCCGTTCAGCACTAGGCAGAAATTCAGTTTTTAAAAAAAGTTCCTGAAAAATTGAAGTGCAGAAATCTTCAGCACCCATGTTTATCTACCTCCTGCTTTCCATTAATTTCTGTAAATTTTCCTGTTAAAATTATATTGTATTTTCATACGTATCAGAATAAAAGCGCATATTAATTTTTCTGGATAATCTCATAAAGAAGATAGATTTCTTGTCAGCTGAGCATGAGGTCTGATTAGCAAACATAACAGGTAAGTGACCACACACATAAGTAATAGTACATAAACCTTCATGTGCATAGCAAATGTGAGAAAAATCACTTATCTTTTGGGAGATTTACTTAATGGACTATTATCTCAAATCCTTAGGGAAACTGTTTTCTAGAGAGCAAGAAGTCATACATCATAACACTTCCACTGCTTCAACAGGATGTTTTTTAAATCCAAAAGAGTTTGCATTAATTCTGCAGTGCAACTTTACAATCTCATTTGCTTAAGCTTTCTATTTAGTTTTCCTTCTACTATGTTTAAAGATGCACATAAATATTATTTTGGTTTGTAGTTTACAAAGACCACTTGACAATGCTTAATTTCAAGTGGAAAATTTACAACAGAAGTTATGTAAAGCTAGGAACCCCCTGCAACACACACTACAACATTTCTTTATGAGTTTGCAACAACATGACTTTTTACTTAAAGAAAACAAACTTTAAAAAAAAAAAAAAACTTCATTTTGCTAAACTAGAGTTGTTTATATCTCTTGGAGGACAGTGAGAGAAAATGAAACACACTTTCCTCAGAATAAGTGAGAGAAATTTATGCTTAAACTGTATTTTTGTATTATCAAAAAAAATACAGTGCTTTTTTTGTGAAAAAGAGTATTTTTAAGGTCACATAACATTCCTAGAAATGCACTTTATGTAACTGCGTTTTTTTGTTTTTTTTTTTTTAAAATGTTCATGAAAGAAACATCTTACAGGTCTATAGAGAATTTTTTTGGCTAAAAAATACTTTGGAAAAGCTTGAAATCAAGTTGATTTTATTTTCTTGAAGGTGAAAGCTACTCTTTTCCCAAAAATAGAGATTCACATTTTTTAACCTTTGGGAAATATCATGCTATGCAGAGTGTATATTAACATAAGTATGGTGATCCATAGTGATGGATCCAAGTCAATGGTGATCCATTTGACTGTTAATCTGAAGCTGTTTCTATACCAAAATATTCATAGGGGTTAGGAAATTTCAGACATGACTCACCCAGAGTATTTCAGAAAAATATTTTTCTCTGAATTATATTCCAAAAAATATATTTTTTTAATGGATTTCATAAAGACTGAATAATCTTTATATGAGAAACAGGAATATTCTGGTTCTTCTGAAACAAAACTTCAGCTTTTACTAGTCTTGATGACACTAATAAGCTTTCTTAGTTTGTAAACTAAAGTTTGAAGTTGTTAGACTTAATTTTCAAGATGTGCTGGAAAAATATTAAAGCCGGTCAAAAAGCAAGACAGATAACATCAGAGCCCTTCTGCATATGAGTTAGTGGCCTGCATGGTTTTGGAAGTTGAAAAAATCATCATCAGACTGTAGATGGTATTTCTAGAGAATTCAGTGGGAATTTTCCTAGTAATTATGTGGCCTAGCTAAATCCTCTTGTATGATTTTTTTTCTTTCTGTACATTGAGATAACAGTGCATCTTATAAAGCCTCTACATACCAGAATACTGAATGCAACTAATTGGCGTTGGTTTATAAGCAACAGATATTTCTTTCCCGTATTTGGTTGGAGGAAAACCTTCCAATGGATATTCTTTATTTTTGCTTCAAAGAGGAAAAAACGAGAAAAAGGAAAAATTGTAAGAGAACTAAAATCGGCATATTTTTATTTCATGAAATAAATGTTGTTTGGGAAGCTATTCTACATAGTTTTGTATAAGTTTTCCTTGAAAATATATATTAAAGCCAAGATAAGTGGCAAATTATTTAAAAACTGTCATACTTAATTACTCCCATCACCATTACAAATTCATTAAATCATGAATTAACATAGATTTTTACAGAAAGACAAATATCTTAAGTTGTATACTAAAAGAATAAAAAGTCTATCTTTTATGACAAAAAATAGGAAAAATATCTCCTCATGTAAAAACATGAACTACACTGATCATCTAACAAGCTACTAAAAAAATAGTATTTAAGTGTTAAATTGCTTAACCCACCACAATACAATGCAACCATTCTTGACATGATCTGCGGCATTCCTCTAAGCATTTGCCAATATGCCCAAAACAGTTCTTGCACAAGAACTTATCCCTATGCTATTAAGTGTTTTGGAAACATATATATATATATATCAGATATTTCATATATGTGATATATATAATAGCATTAATCATTATTTATGTTTGCACTACACAGAACAAAAACTCTACTTGAGTACTCAAGAGAAAAAAAATGGGCATACTACACTAAAGAGTGTAGTATGACATACTTCAATCAAATAATATGAAAGTGTCCACTCTTAAAAATCATTAGTTTCTTGTCTCTATAGTCATAATGAGTCCACTAATGGAACAGAACCATTTTGTATACTCTTTTTAAATTTATCATCTATAGAAAGGTTGCATTAGCTTAAGATACATGATTTCAGGAGTGATTTAAGAACAGAACCTTAAATCACAAAGCTCTTCTGTGCCCTGTTAATTCTTGTGACTAAAATTGTATGCTAACTACATTTTGAAAATACGCTCCAACCATATTCAGCATTTATTGCTTCTAAAAGTTATACAGACCTCTAACAGAAATTAATAAAATTAATATTTTCTTGTATACACAGAATCCACTTTAATTGATAGTTTGATGATCTGAATCATTGGCTGCAGTTATTTTATAGCAAATCTACATGGTCTTTTTTTTCCCCAATGATACTCCTTAGTAAAAAGTTGCAATAAGAGAGGCAAGTACTAATCCTATTTACTGTAAGACTGTACTTATCCTCATAGTATTTTTTTTTTTTCCTCCTGGATTATCTACCATTTACAGCTGGTCTTCCACTTTGATACCTCATGACTTTTCTTCATGTTAGTAACTGGAGAAAACATGGTCATTCTGAGGAAAAAAAAACAAAAAACAAAACAAACAAACAAAAAACAGATTCTCCCATGTAAAACATTAAATGCCTCACAAGAGGAGTATTTGATTTCAAACTGAACAATCCTACTTCCTTTTTAATAGTTATATTTACTACCAATGTTAGAAGGTAAGATAATACACAAAATCAATGATGACAAGAAAATTTTCTAAGGATCTAAGTCTCCACTTTGCATTTAAGTTCTCCTGTGATCCAGTTGTTGTATAATGCATTTTGCAGGTCAAAAGCCCTCCATAGGAAGTTCTCAGCTACTTCCAAAAACTGAATAAAGAAGAAGAATTTCATCCTATGTAGGAGACGGAATGCCTAATATAATTTTTGAAATAAGATTTAAACAACTGAAAGTGGAAAGTAAGCTTTGAGCTAACAAAATACAAGGACAAGAAATGGAGGACAAGTTCCTCACGTATTAGTATCAATTTATAATAAGAATTATTACCATGAGCACTAAGTAAATGGAGTACTCATAATAGGATTCACCCTCTCTCCCCTCACCCCCAGACAATCCATATTCAAGTGGAATTATCAGAGCTTTCTCAGTCACATTCACTGAAAAATCTGATACCTGCTCTTAACATATAGTTCTAAATATCTCATTGGTGGCAGAACAACACCTACATCAAAAATGGAGACATTTCTTAGCATGGTCTCTGCAAGAGCTTGTAATGTATGGAGGTCACTTACAGAGTTAAAGTCATTCCACCTTGAAGACCTCATGTCAGATTTTTATAACACCCATGTTCCATTGCAACATCCTTTGCCTAATCATTGAGGCTTTTATGAATCCCTTGGGTAGAAACAAACTCAGGAGCAACATTTCACCGAGTTTGATCTTGTCAATATAAAAGGAGTCTCTGTCTTTACAAGTATGAAAACTGAAGAACACAGGTGAATTTTTTGGTCAAGGTGAAATTTCAGAGCATGTTAGAAAGGAATCTGGGATGTTCCAATGGGAGCACTGTTTAGGGAGGGATTAATGAAGAGCTCGAAACTATTTCATTGTCCTAGCAGACACAATCACAACAAGTAACTTAATCCAACAATTAAAACAAGCAAGACACAGCAGAGAAGAATGGACGTTCATAAGTGTCCTTAAATGAGACTCAGTTTCTTTGATTTTAACTATGATCATAACTTTGATTTTTTTGTTGATGGGAACAGTTCAGACATGTTCTTAAGGAAAGTTTAACTGTTGGGTTTGTGAAAACAAGGGAACTCTCTACGTCAGAATAACGGGTGAGGTGGGTAGACTTTGTTTGACCTAAGGGAATTCAGCGCTCAGGTGCATCTTATCTTACCCAAGGCTTTTAGGAATAGAAGAACTGAAGAGAAGTTCTGTCTGTTCTCAGAATCAGGAACACCTCCAACACATTTAGGAATTATGTGCCCCAGAGATAAAAGGTTCATAACTTCAAAATGATTAAACCTACTTTGAGATGTCCCAGTTAAAAGGTTGTTCTCAGAATATAAAAAACACAGCCTCCACTAGCCATCTCAAAATGTAAATGTAAGCAATCCTTTCATCAGATCACTTTAAAAGGTACTCAGGAAGTGTATTACTGGTAGGTAAGAACTGGTTCTTGAGGTCTCAGTTCTAACACCCAACTGCATCAAAAGTAAAAGGGTAAGTTCTCATACAATAGCTTGCACCATTCTATTTATGATGTGATAAATACAGTAAACAAAGACCTAATAAATATAATACACAAGATGGTATTGTCTATGACAGTCCCTACTAAAAATAAAATGCCTTGTCGGAGAACCACCTTGAGCTCCTCTAAGGACTACTGGCGCCACACTGCTCACTTCATCTGAATGAGCTCTTTCACTTTATTAAGTTGTCAAGGAAGACAGGTAGAGCTAGAGAAAGCTTACCTCAAAAGTAACACCACAGCAATAAGTAAGAGAAGTAAATAAATATACAGCTGAGTATTTTAACATGCCCCCTCTCAGTTGCTGTCTAAAAGAAAATAAAAGGCATACTTCTGTGATAATTTGAGTATGGATAGAACAAAGAAAAAAGGTTAATTGAGTTCAAGTGACAAAGGACTTGGGCACAAACACAGTGAAAATGTACATTGCAATTTTCAAGACAGAAGTAACAGAACTTTGATACCGATCAGGAATCACAGATTTTTTTCAACATATTTAACAGATTTTTGTTTCATAAAATTATACCTATATTTTCATGGGTCATTCATTTAAAAATGGCACACTGCATACCTCTATTACGTGATAAGAAAGGAAATACTGCATAGTACTAATACCAGTGGAACAGTTATATTAGTACTGTATCTACTCACTGTGGTGCTGTTGCATAACCTGATGACTTTATTTTCCTATGGAAAACCAGTGGTTGGTCTTTCACTGTGCTTTTCACTCCTGTAGCAAAATTAGATTATTTTCATTACAGTGTTTTTTTTATTATTATTTTTGCAAATTATGATAAAATATTCATTTTAAACCAGTACAATAGTGTTTCAAAGGCATTAAAGATCAACTACTTTAAAACAATGGTTAATGACAAAAGAAATATGAACTGCTGTTTTGCATAGCAGCTATCTAGGGGGCAAATCACGAAGCATATGGTAAATTCCTGATTAAAAGTAACACGCTTACATGTTAGTTCTCCGTGTTCTATGGCACTCATTAAAAACAATGATAGTTATTTCTTCACTCCCACCTTAGAAATAAATCTGGCAGGGGATATTTGATGTAAAATGCTTAATTGCTACCTCTCTGGAACAATTTTCCAAGAGCAAATCTTAAAATTCCTTTTGTTTGTCCTTCACCAAGCCAGTGTTCGGTGACACATCATCATAAAACTTCTCCACAGAATAACCAGTCTAAGTGAGCAATACACAGTCAGAGGTCAGCACAGAAAGTAAGACATAGTAAAGTATTACGTGATCTTTGATAAATTTGGTTGATGAGCCTAAATGCTTAAAAACACAAGTCAAAAAGCTGTAAAAATAAAAAACACAATGCAACACATAATTTGACTCCATAACCAGCATCTTGATTAGAGGTGGCATGAGCCAGTTGTGAATTAGTTACTGTTATTAAAAGTATATGTTGTTTTATGCTTACCAAGTGTTTTACTAGAAGGTTCTTTGACTTTAAAACCCTTACGCAGGGGAGATTTTGGCAACAAAGGACACCTAAGTATAAAATGAAGCAAAAAATGAAACAAAAACAAAAAACAAACATAACACACTGCAATGGACCAAAGCTTCAGATTAGAAAAAGTTGTCCTAACTTCTTTTCTAGTTACTTGTGTACACGCGTGCATGACTAAGCATGTGCACACGCATGTCTGCATGCTTAGTCTTTCATGAATATGAAAGAGCCACAGTTTATGAATCCAGAGGCACAGAGAGGCCTCTGCTCAGACAAGATTCATTCATCACTCTAATTAGAGGTTAAAATCCTGTTTCTCTGAATATTGACTGGTGATTACATTATGCACAATAGTATCTTCCCTTTGCTATAGATTTTAAGTTTTTTCAGTTACCTCAAGGTTACCTCAACTAAAATATTTTTCAGTGACAATAAAACAAAATAATAGCATATCAATAAACGCAGCTGTACAAAACCATCTGATGTTTTTATCTTCCTGATACTGAAATACATTATCCCACTCTTAGAAGAAAAAACTAAATTAAATTATTCTGTACCTGGCAATAACTGAGAGACTCTTCTCTTTTCCACATGTGAGAAAACCATTCTGCTGAGATCTCACCAATTCAGCAAGGTTAACCTCCAACACTGCAATTATATCTTCAAACATTGAGGAGATTAAGCATAAAACCTGCAGCAATCACACCACAAGATAACACTCCTCTCACTTTAAAATCAAATTCAAGCAGCAGCAAAGCATTAGGACAATGAAATCACTTTGTGTCATTTATGGAAATTATTAAAAAAATAATAAAATATCTCTAGGTTTATACTGCAGAGCATTGAACAGTAAAAAGTGGATCAAGATGTCCTCCACACATATGCTTGTACTTTTTAAGTACATTTCTTAATGGGCTTGCACGTCTAACAAAAAACAAAACAAAAAGCCACACACACACACACACACACACACACACACACACCAGAAATCCCAACAGCTTCTACAATAGAGATATCAAACATTTCCTTCCCTTAAAAACTTTTTGGTGGCTTTCAATAGAAATTCTCACAATTCAAAAAGCTTTCACAGATTTCTTGAAAAGATCCAGAAGCAGTTCATCCTGATTCTTGCTTAATAAGCAAGGTAAAACAATGTTTATACCATCTTTTCCCACCTCCCCACCACTCCTTCCAAAGAGGGATTCTGTTCCCACACTGGCTGTTCCTAGCACTGCAAACACAATGAAAAACAATTAATCTTTTTATTGGTAATCACATCTGATAACAGATAAGTTGTGAGGCATTTAAAGTAAAAACTAGCATATTTCATAAAGTAGAATCAACCCTCTCCAGAAAAACTTTTGTGTAATTCACAAGGCAAAACAAATGTACGTTACTCTGTAAACAAAATGTGCAAGAATTAATATTTACTGAAAATATTTGAAAATTTAAACAGTCATTATATTAATATATAAACTGCATACACACCTTTCCATTAAGTGCTTTCTTTGTTAGGGCACACAGTCCAGCAAATTGAATACTGAGGCCACTGTAATCTTTAACAAAAAGAGTATAATGCTGTAGAAGTGTATTGATATTGTAAAAGTGCTACCACTAAACAAAAAGAAAAAAAACACCCACCATAATTCCACTGTCTTCAATGCACATCCTTCTCAATTAATCCCCGTGATAAAGCAAAACTAGAATACTAGTCCCTGTATTTAATATTCATATATTACAAAATCAGATAAAAATTCATTATTAGCCAGTAGAGAAATCTAGAGTTGGCTCATCTTTTGAGACAAGTTACCAATGCCAAAAACATGAAAATATGAAATAAAAAAAAAAAAAAAAGTTTAAAAGAGAAGAGATTTTATTTCTACAGTATCCTACTATTCAAGAAACTGAATATTACACTGTTCATATCAGATAACAAAGAAAAACATCACACTATAGTGTAGTCAGATATTTTATGATCATACCTTTGTAATATAAAACTGCTTCTAATTCAAAGTTTGCTGAATTAATTACTAACAAGCCAGCAGAGCTTCCTATGCATAAATAGGTTGTATTTAGGGCAGGAAATCTAAAGGGGAAAAAGTTAGAAAAAGTATTTGATTTTGATTACTGTAAATATTATTTCCTATGAACCGTTTTATTTACATATCTGCAATCTAACTCCAACACCACAAAAATAACAAATCAAAAAAAAAAGGGGGTTTATATAGTAAGAATTTTTAAACAGGTAGTTCAAAGTAAAAACTATCACTCAAAACTCTGTACAATTTTGAAATCTAAGAACAGAGGATAATTCTTGATTTTATATAAATGCTCATGACAATTCTAGAAAAGCAAAGAAAATACTTTAAAAGCCTTTGTGGCTTCCAAGACTTGGGAGACACCTATAACACACACATATATACAGAGTGTAACTTCAAATGGAGAGGCAAAACCATATATATTCTTACTATCATTATCTGTAATATGAAAACACAAAAAGCAACCAAACTTAAGCTATTTTTGGACATAGTTATGACACAAGAACCACCAGAAACTGAGGGGAGTTTAAAAAAAAAAAAAAAAAAAAAAAAAAAAAAAAAAAAACACAAAACCACACACCACCCACACACACACACACACAACATTAAAGCCAAGAAAATTATGAAGTATAAGATAATTATAAGAAATGTTTTTCTCAAAAAATGAAAATGTTTTGATGCCATAACAAATAACTGACAACAATACTGAAATCGTTTTTCCAGTGAAAAACGAGTGGACTTGCAAAGTGAGAGATATGGAAAAATACAAAGATGAAGCTTGGTAGGAAAAGAGTCACAGTGGTTTAATATGTCTCCTTTTTTTTAAAAAAAAAAAGGGAACAGCCAAATACTTTAAGTGCTTTAAGTGGACTGAAAAAAAAAAAACAGCTTGACTTCTAGTTTGTAATACTTTTATGTACTCTGTATAGTTTTATTTGCCGTTTGCATTACTTTCATCCGTAGCAACCAGAGATTGATTTAATTTGTGATTTCTTTTCGTATTGATTATAAAGCTAGAAATGACACCATCAGGTCATTCTGAACAGTGCTATCAAGTTACATACACAGGAAGCAGATCGCATGCCCACTTTACAGTAATAAAATGCCGTTCACTTTGGTGGAATTACTTAATTTACAAAAGCTTAGAGAAGAACAAGACCTATAAGACCCGCATATTGGTGAACTAGTGAACTATAAGAAAAGACAATAACTTATTTCATTGTTGTACTTCATTGCAGGCAGGAAAATGAAGAGTAAGGGAGACTGGTCACGTTTTGGGACAAATCTAGACTTCCTGCTAAAACCAACATATGGTTATTTTAAAGCTGAAGTCAAGATTGTGCCTCCAGATAGAAAATTCTCAAGTCAACAGATTATGAAATTGAATTGATAGTAAGAATTTAAAAAACCATGGTAGTTTATAAGCAGAACAAGACATTCCAGTATGAAGCAATAGCTAAAAGAGTAACAGTCCTTAGATGTACAGTACCAGAAAATATCACATAGTTACAGGAAAGTGATGTGATCTCTATTAAAAAAAAAAAAAAGCCACCACTTAATCCTGTGTTCATTCCAGGTGACTACATTCAAAAAGGACATTAAAAAAAAAGTCTAGGAATAGAAGTTCAAAAGCCAACGTTAAATTCATCGGAGCTACAGAAAACACGCCTCATACAAAGCTCAAATGTTTTATTTTATCCATAATTAAGTCTAGAGATAAAATGTGGATAAGCTATAAGTAGCTTATCCACAGGTTACTGTGGATAAGCCATAACTAGCTTATTAGAGGAGAGAACTTGGTAACAGCTGGTTCTAAATCACAGAGCCTCTAGCTCAGAGTAGAAAATATATTAATAGCCAATAACTGTATATTAAAAAAAGAAAAGAGAGAAATTTAGACTAGAAGACTGGAAATTAGGTGTTGGAACAATTTAACTAGGGACCCAGTGGATTCTTCATCACTAGAAACTAGGCAGCTTTAAAGATATGCTGTAGTTCAAACAGAAGTAATAGTTTTGATGAAGACAAGGGCAAGTAAGATGTGAGTGGTATTATATAAGCAACCAGATTGACTGTAACTCTCCTGGCCTTGGAGGTCTCAAATTCACTAAAGTGTGCCTGAGATGTATAACTTAAAGCAATTTTTTCTTTCTCACTGATATTCCTGCTGAAAATGCAGGGAGCATGAAAATAACTGTTAATAATTACTTCAGTAAATTGTAAGGAGCAAACAAAATAATCCAGGACAGCTGGATATCTCTTCTTTGTTTATTCAAAAAAAAAAAAATCTAACTATAGCATTAATCAGTTATACCTGTACAGCCCACATGAGGGTAGAGTAGAACAAGTGTTTCCTAACACATGATTTGGCTGAGCCATAATTACAAATAACAAAACAAAATCAATAATTTTGTGAGACTCTGTTCTTGCTGCTCTATCCTGTACAGATTCCTAGTTAAATGGTTAAATTTCCCTTTCAGAAAGAGCAGTGATACAAGGACTAATTTAGCTATCTCTATGCAGCCATCCAGTCCCATAAAAAGCAGAAACTTCACACCTTTGAAACACCTGTATGTCTGACAGTTTGACTAGAACAAGTTTGGCTATCAAGTTAAAGTTTTATAGGACCGGAGGACAAAGTGAAGCTTACACATCGTGACTACATTAGATTTGTTCCTTAGAAAAACAAAATAAATTCAGCTTTTCAACTCTAACTGGCTTCATTTTTATTTTTAAACTTATTACACCTGTTCAACTGATATCAAAAGATACTAATAAATGGATACTCCAATGCTATTTTATAAAATTACTTTTCAGACTAGAAGCCAGTTTTAACTTTCTGTCAGTTTGTGTATATTATCTAGGAATAGGTCATAAAAACTTGCAGAACACTGAACACATTTCTCCAATTCTCCTATTGCATTTTGAGAACATAGCAAACTGCTGTGAAAATAAAACAAGAACTGATAGGAACTGATAAGAATAGATTCCAGTCAAATTGTTGGTGGTATTTTAGAAGACTTACAAGTTTTCTTCTTTATGGAAAAATTCTGAACAGTCACAGTGTTCAATTGTGAGAACAGGCAGTGTTGTTTCCACTGTTTCTTCTGGTCTCATACTGTTTGTTTTACACAGCTGAGAAGTACTTTGTCCCTCATCTATGAAAGACAATCAACAACATGAGATATCAAAAAAATAATTAAATAGGGGAAACAAGATTTCAAAGAAGTAATATAGAAAAGCAGTTTGAAGAAAGATCACATTCAAGATGTCTGCTTCAGAAGCTGGGGAAATGCCAGCACTCTTGAAATACTTTTCCTCATTATTTTGTTCTTTTTAGTACTGTCTTCTTTCAAATACCTAAAGATAAAACCCAGAGAGCCTAGAGAGAGACAAAAAAGAATTTGGCAGAATTTAGGTGTTCGTACACAGAAGTGGCTTAGAAAGCCATATTCCTGTAAGCTATAAATTTCCCTTTCATCTTTTCATTCAGTCTGAAAAATTCCCTGAAGTTTAAGTTGCAACACAAACTAAAACCAAGATGCAAAGGTATCTCATCCTTACATTCCCTAGAAATTTCTAATCCACTATGCATGCCCAGTTCACATCTAGGAAGTACCAATAGCACCAAATTAAGCATTAGACACAGATATCATGTCATTCTTTTAAAAATCCAAAGATGAAAGTGATAGCCATGTTTTAATAAATAATCAGATATGTAGCAGATTTTCTCCTTATCCTATTGTAGCTGGGACACTATGCAGGTAAGAATACAACAGTCATGAGGCCAGAAAGAGAGTAACCAAGGGAAAACAGATCTTCTCTAAAGAAAGCAAGCTCTTTTGCTTGGCTCTAAGAGGACCTGGACGCACAGTATGTAACAAAAATCAACAGACTACTAGTAGTTTCAAAGTTAACTAAGAAATGTGCGTTCCACTTAGACATTGGATGAATTTTGGGAGACCCATTCTGTTCTCCTTGAATTCTTGGGCAGTGAATTGAATAAAGACCATAAACTTGAGGGATAACATCCAATGTTTTCTAAGTGCATGTGTAGGCTGAGATGTTCTTAATGGCACACATGCGTAATTCTTTCCAGATAAACCAATTTACACATCAGCTTTATATCAGCTTCAGTAAGAATTCAATGCCACAAACTGAGATTTGTCACAACATTCTCATGATATGAAAAACACGGATTCAGTCACCTGCATCAACTAAACATATACCCTAAAGAGCATTCTGCAAGCACTATCCTACCTAATTCCTGTCCAGATTTCCCCATTTTATTATAGAATTTCTCTTGTTCTTTCTTTAAGTTGATACGTGTCACACAACGGTAATTATGATCACTGATTAAACTGAATATCCAAAGCTGAAAGAAAAAGACAGAAGTAATTACAACACCCTTTGACATTAAACATACCATTTACATACAAGGTAAATATAAACCCAAGATCTGGTATTAAATACTCTTATTATAACTAAGGAATGTTTATATCAGGAATCTCATATTGCACCACAGGTTTAATTATATGTACTTACATATTAAGAGTATCAAAGGATAATTTCACCATTGGCCAAGGAAATTATTATCAATTTGAACTGCATAATTGATAATATTAGAATTGTCTAATTTTCACATTTGTGTTTTTGAAAAAAGATTCTCATAGGCTACTTCCTATACCAGGAAATCACTGGCAACCTTTGAATAAATGCTTACTGAGTAATATATGTTGATTTATAACTTTTTTTTTTTTTTAAGGCATTATTATAGTTAAATCTTCAATTTTCTTCACAATTCATTAAACTATAACACTGAAGAAAAATGCTTATTAAATACTATAGGAAAATTTCATTTAGATATATTTCTAAAGTTAAAATTAAAGAAGATCTGAAATTCATATTCACATTTATCATAGATTGCTAAGATTTCCAGCATGGTGAAATCGTAATCTTTACCATTCATTGCCATGGGTTTCCTTCCTTGATGGAATCAGAAGAATCCTATTTTCACATTTTTTTTTCTTTTTAAATGCATCTATCCACAGTCTCTCAGTATAAACATATATCTTACCTAGTTACTATGGTCTTAAAAACATTCCTGACTTTCAAAAAAAAAAAAAAACATGATTACATGATTAACACTAAAATACATGATTAATACTAAAAGCAGTGAATCATGCTTATCAAAATAATCTTTGTAACAATTGACAGTAAAACAATAACTTGACTCTTTTACTAGAATAACTAAAAGTTTCCTTGGTATTTCTTACCTGTCCATCAGCACATCCAGTGATAATCCGTTTATTTTCTTCATCAACTAGCAGACTTAATAAAGGAAATGCTGCTTCAAGAAAGATGCAATTATTTTCAGAATAGACATAAATCATGTTTTATTAAAACACACAATTCCTAATTGCAACATCCTACTTTGTTGCTTTAGCTTTTGTATGGCTAAAGGCCTTTCAGTTTCAATTCGGTAGCCTGACTTTTGCCTGAGTTGCCATGGAAGTGGTTTTCAGAGCTGCTATGGCAGTGTTTTTCCCTTGTTTCAACATCAGAGACAATTTTCATCATCATCTACTGATCTGCTCATAAATCTACGTATGTTATACTTATGGTTTGTCCTTCTATGTCATATAAAAAAATTGAAAAAAAACAAGCACAGAGTGCTCAGAAAGTCAACCTCTAGTTACAAAAAGAGCTCCTTTCTACATATCTCAAAAAAATTCAACAAGTGATATGCATATCCTGTACTAAAAGAAGAGTTATTATGGATAATATATCATTGACTTCAGTTTTGATAGCTTAGACACTGATGCCTCTTACTGGCTAAATATTTTTATAATAATTTTATTTTATTGTTTAGGGAGAGATTTTTTTTCTATGAAAAAGTATAGAACAAAAAGAAAAATTACCTGTTAATACTGCTGACTGATATATTAACAGCCCAGTAAAATAGTCCCAAATCTTTAGAGAGAGGCAAA
>VZSV01000037.1:3407751-3426941 GCA_013398735.1 Nothocercus julius
GGGGGTCGGGTTGTGCGCGGCGGCCAAGGCCTCTCGGGCGTAGCTGCGCTTTGGCTCCAGGTCGCGGCGTGGCGCGCCCCCCCGGTCCCGGCCGTGCCGCGGGAGGGGCAGCGCGCGGGCCTTTGGCGTGGCGGGCTAGAGAGACAGGAGTGTCGTTCCGTTTTGTTTTCCTGCCCCTGCGCAGGGGTTTCTGCCCGTCAGGCTCGGTGTGCGGGTGCCGGGTTTGCGTCTTTTCTGCTGCCTCCGCCGAATCGCGGCCTGGTGCTGCAGTGGCCGCTCCGACAGGAAGTCGGGGACGGCAGAAGCGTTTGCGTTTTTCTTTTTTCTCTGCATATGTGTAAGTGTAAACCCTTCGGCCAGGGACGGTGTCATAGCTGTGGGAGCCGTGCAGTCTGCTCTGATGCTAGCAGTGTGCAAAGCAGCGCACTAACAACTCCAGTGTCTAAGGAAACTGTCGCGCAGCCTTACGTAAGGAATGAGGCTGAAGCGTCAAAGTGCATGTGCTCGTGGCTATTACACTCAGCCATCACTTGCACGTAAAACTCGGCCTGCCGCGTGCAGTGCTGCTCTTGGGCAAGGCCTGGAGCTTGGCTGCCTTTTGCATGAGCGCTCCGTGCAGCCTGCCGCGCGCTCCGGCCGCCCGCCTGGACACAGCCAGCGACGGCCCTGAGGAGCACACGGCCTTCGCCCTGGAGCAGGCCGCCCTGTTGTGTGCCAAATAAAACATTGGAGTTACAGGGACAAGTGCTGTAAAGGTCTGAGCACATTTATGGTAGCAGAATCTTTGTGAAAGTATGCCAGGTTGGGTCCCACAAGTAATCCACAGAGAAGAACCATATCCATATTTTATTACCTCACTAGACTGTTTTTAACTGCTTTTCCAGGGGAAGAATTTGGGATGTGTACAGCATTGTGCAAGTATCCAGATTTGCACTTTCACTATCTATGAGAGGATGGGAGTAAAATACAATAGGACACGCTAAGCAGCTGACACAGTGTGTTTCACCCCGTGCCATGTACACAATTAGAATTAGACTTCAGTGTTAATTCTCCAAGGAAGAGCCACTACGTGATGAATTTTTGATTAAATGGATTTGATTAAATTGGATTATGGATTGGAGGGCATTTTTAACAATTACCATTTTTAAAAAGAACCTCTCTAAATCTTCCAAGAACAGAATTTACTAAAACCTGGATTATGTTCTGTGTTAGCAGGCTAGTGCACATGACGTAGGAAGAGCCTGAGTAAAACTCAAAAGCCATGGCAACACACTGGAGGAGAATCCTGATAATGTTTGTGGCAGCTCAAGCACTATTTGTGGTAAATACCTTTGAGGAAGAGGATGTGCCCGAAGAGTGGATTCTTCTTCATGTTGTTCAAGGGCAGATTGGAGCTGGAAACTACAGCTATTTGAGACTAAATCACGAGGGGAAGATAGTACTTCAGATGCGGAGTTTGAAAGGTGATGCAGACTTGTATGTATCTGATATAACTCTTCACCCCAGCTTTGATGAGTATGAGCTACAGTCTGTAACTTGTGGCCAAGATGTGGTTCATGTACCAGCACACTTCCGCCGCCCCGTGGGAATAGGGATTTATGGTCATCCCTCTCACCTGGAGAGTGAGTTTGAAATGAAAGTGTATTATGATCGAACAGTTGTACAATACCCATTTGGTGAGGCTTCTTACAACCCAGAAGAAATGGAGGCAAACCAGAAATACTCAGCAGAAGATGAATCTCAGGATGAGGAATCTGTTTTCTGGACTATACTTTTTGGAATATTGAAACTAATACTTGAAATTCTTTTTTAAATTGATACACACTGGACTAAATCACAAGTCAGCCTGTGACACTGAATATGAATGACTTGCTATAATACTTAGTACTTTTTGTGAAGTTTCCTGAAGAGGTATTCAGGTTTCTTTCTGGGTATAGAAAAAGTGGTGGGGAAAAGCCATACTTCATTTAAAATCCTCCCCTATACATAAAAGGAGCAGCAAGCACAGTATTTTTAGGGCTTAAAATGAATGTACAGATGGGATTCTTACTAAATTCACTTTAAGTAGGTGCTTAGGAAAACAAAAATCAACTCTTAATTCAGTATTTTCTAACAGTTTTTATAAAAAGATGAAATAGGAAATGCTGCATTTCACTGCCTCTCTCAGTTTAAAGCATACTATAAAGTAAGATCTACTGCTTCCCTGAACAAGCGTCTTCAGTAAAACTAATCAGCAGTGGCTTTGGAGTCAAATCGAGAAGCCTAGGGTGAAGGAAGCTAAAACCAAATAACCACCTAAGGCAATGTGTGATCTGTATTTTCACTGCTTGTGCTCTACATTATTTAAGTCCTCCATCTGCAAGTGGAGGCCTGTCCACTCATCA
Source organism: Nothocercus julius (assembly GCA_013398735.1). Taxonomy (NCBI): domain Eukaryota; kingdom Metazoa; phylum Chordata; class Aves; order Tinamiformes; family Tinamidae; genus Nothocercus; species Nothocercus julius. Next base: position 3,410,136 of record VZSV01000037.1, read on the forward strand.
CCTCTGCAAATCCATGACATGAATCAAGTGCATGGTGCTTTTTCATTCTCGCCACACAGAGAGTGAGCCCTCAGCTGCTCTGAGCTGTCAACAGGACATTCCTTGCTAAATGCAATGCAGCATACAGTATCCAGAGCTTGGAAGCTGTTTTTGTACACCTCCCTTCATAACTTTGTGGGTTCTTTTTTTTTGGTAGACACTCTCTTTCAGTACACATCTTTATGACATATTCATAAAGGTGTCTTAACTTACAGAGAAAACTTCCACTGAAAGGAATTTACAGCACACTTTGCTCTCACTTCCCTTAAAGTTAGTTTTCCCCAGAGTAGTTTTGCGTTGGTTTGATCTTAAAAAGCAATCAGTTGTTATGCAAACAGTGTACATTTAAATTGCTCTGTAACTTTCTTTTCACCGAGTTTACTGATAGGTGCACTGAAATGAACATGTATGTTAATATAGTTTTGTACAAACATTGCATGTACAATTTAAATTTCATTACTGAAAACATTCTCTTTTTGAATGGGAATTTGGCTTTTCTATCTACAGATCTGATTAGTCTACAGTTAGGGAATTTTATCACCAAAAAATTGTTATATAGCCAAAATTAAAAGTTTATTTGGTTAAAAAAAAAAAAAAAAAAGTGGTATTGTTCCTCTCAGAGTGGTTGGTTAAATAGCACCAAATTATCACTTAAATTTGTGCAGTTAAATTTTGGACAAGACTGGGGGGAGGTTGTTTGTTTTGCCTTTTCTCTTTTTTTATCCCTCCTTGCTGTTTTTTCCCCTTCTTCCTCCTCTTCTGGGTATGGGAGGGTCTTTCTGACAACAATCACAAATCCAGCGACCTAAGAAAAGAAAGTTATTAATTATTGGGAAACTACCTTTGATACTCACTCCTCTAATTATGCACCTTCCACTATTTTAAAAGATGCTGATCTATTTGTAGTAGCTCCCTGAATGTAAATAACCCGTGTATTTTCTAAAAGGTATAGAAAGTAGCATACAGAATTCACCCTTGGTTGCAGACTCATTAAATATAGCAATTGGCTACCAGGTGTTTATTAACCACAAGAAGTAAGAGCTAGCACTGCTGAGGAGCTGTTTATAAGTACAAAAACTCAACATATTGTGTTTGAGTTTGCAAATTAAGTTTTTATACAAATGGCCACAATTTAAAGTCCTGGACAATTACTTGCAGCAGAAATGAATGGCAGGGGGAGAATGCGGCTGTTATGCAACTGAGTACTGGGTTCCGTTCCCCAAATCAGTGTCAGTTATTTCAGTGCAGTCAGACAACACAGATTAAATGGCTAGCAGGGTTTGTCAACAGACCTTGTACTAAAACTCATTTGAGGGAACAATAATGGGTAGAGAAAAGTGCAGAAGCATTATTTATTTATATTACAATAGCTGGAATCAAAGAAGTTGATTTGGTAACTTTATGGTTTTGTAGGAATATAATTACTGCTTCTAGATTCTGACCTAGGACAGCCTGAAAGTTAAAGCAGCCGCAGAACGTGCACTGACATGACAGCTGTTTTAGGTACTTGCTAAAATGGGAATATACAAAAGAGACTTACTCTTAGTTGAAATACTGTAGTTGCAGGGAATACTGTCATCACTGAACTTACAGCCACTGAGCACTAAGGTATTCATGAACTTGGATTTAGTATTACACAAAAACTGAGAATACTGCCAGCATTCTTTACAGGAACAGGAGCTTTCCTTACACTTCTATGAGTTGGTTAAGTGATACGAGTGATCAGGTCACCTAACATTACAGGCTGCCTGACATATACTTTGCTTCCAGCTTTGTGTTTTTGCCTTTTTGTTTGTTTAAGGGTGGAGGAGAGGAAGGAGTTTAGGAAAGTGTTTACAATTATTAAATTGAGCATACTTCTTAACTTACAAATTGAAATAACAGCACAAACATTTTCATGTGAAAGCTATACTCCAGCAATATGCAGCAATGCAGCCTCTTTAGAGGTTTCTTTCATGAAGAGAAGTAATTATTCTCCGTGTTCTTTGGAAATATAACAAAAAACACAATTCTGGGCAAGTCATCAACCAAATACACAGAAATAAATCTTATTAAATTCAGGTCTTGCAGAGCGGATATGCTTATTCCTACCCTTCGTACTATTTTAAACTATTCTTTCATAAGCAACGCATATATTAATCCTGACAGAGAAACCCCAGGACCCAAAGCAAGTGGGAACAAGTAACTCTTGTTTTATTACCTGAAGGGATTGCGTCAAGCCCCACACAAAATGTGTGATAACCACGGTCACACACATCACAGAACATCATTTCTTCTTCATGGTGAGGCTGCCCACAGATAATGCACGTTTTACATTCCATACACTGCCAAGGGTAAGTCTTAATCATAGCAACAAGCTCCGGGTTCATATCAAGGCAAGAAGGGTGGCCTAGATTAAAATCAATATTATTACTATTATGTCCAAAATGAAATTGAAAATCAGGTAGTGTTTTTGCTCTTACAGAGGCTGAAGTTTAGCTCACCTTCTGGTAAGATGTCTCAGTGCATGGAACATGCTAATACATATTAAATAGAGATGAGGTTTTGAAGAAGGACAGAAAAGGCTATTCAACTGTTAGTACACATTTAGTTCACTAAATATTTGCACAGAAAGATTTGGCAAATAAAAACCCTTAGGAATCCAGTTAGCATATACAGATACTTACCACTGTTGTCACACTGGGAGCAATGTATAAGTGCTTCAGCTTTTCCTTTCTTGTTGGACTCCTTACCCTTCAGACAAATTCCACATATAGCATTTGGAATGACCTTTGGCTGGAAGGGTAGAAGAGGGCTATAAATTCATTCCAGAAGAATTTATAGATTTAACAGGAAATGTAATATATCTCCTTAATTCTTACAAAATAATACGATGTTATGGAGGTAACCCTTAAAACATGACATAATCGATAAGCAGTGGCACTTAAATCTTACCTATTTAAAATCTTGCACTGGACACAGGTGGTAAGCAATATTACTGCAACAAAACCATGTACTATCGTTAAGTTTCTTCCTATAAATTCATCAGCTAACATTCCCTTCAATGTAAACTACATGTGGTACAGCATTAATAATTTTGGTATTTCTTTCCAAACAGAATGCTTATGAATCTCCATGCCCATTTCCTGTATATGGAAAAAATAAATACAATTTTGCATTTGTATAAAGTTTGTCTATTTAAGAATTTTAACTAAATTGTAAAAGCAATAAACTCAACATTTCTGTCTTTAAGGTTTCAAAATATTTTATCAACTTACTCTATACTGTTTTACGATTCTTGTGTTCAGTCATAATTGCATTAAGAAGTACACATCCTCACACTTAACTATAGCTTTACATTTATAAAATTTCAGGTGAATATCTGGAGCATATGTAGATCTATAATTTCCATTTAGAAGGTAAAAGAGAAATACTAGCCTGTTAAATGGATTAATATTTGTGTATTAATTGTGTCCAAATATCCAAGCTTGATAAAAAAAAAAGCAAGAAATAAGGCACTAAGTATTTCAGGAACATTTCATTAGTTAAACTTTTGAGCTTTGACCACTACATAATGAAATTAGCAAGAAACAAAGATTAAAATTCATACAGTCCTCAGTGATTTAAAATCTACTAGTACTGGAGTATAAAAAAATGTTAGCCATTAAAGAAAGTTTAAAGTGTATCCTGGTATCTCATAGTTCTAAGGAACTAAATGACTTGCCAGTAAGAAAGAGTCCCAGTAAATTACCAAACGTGTGTGTGTGCGTGTAGAAGAATGAAATTAATAAAAATGAATAAACAGAACTATATGTAAAAAATATCTTTTGGAATACAACTCATCCTTAAATGAATCTCTTCCCCCATCCAGTTTGTTTTCTTCTAGCAACATAATTAGTATCTTAATTCATTTTTAAGTTCTTGGGATGCATTACTTTATTTCAAATTTCTGAAATTTCCAATCTACATTTTAAGTTAGAAACTTAAAACTAAAGTTAGAAACTTAAGTTAGAAGCTTAGTCTGCTTCCAACTGAGGAGTTTCAGACTGTCTGACTGAGGAGTTGTATTTAAAAAAACAAAACGCCATACCAGATGTTCACAGTTAACTTCCTTTTCAAAAGATGACAGAGGCATTCATACAGACTTTTTTTGCTTATTTATTTTAAAAAAACATAGTCAACCTGTTTTATACATAAATATAATAAAACAATAAATGAACATTCACAAATGTCTCTACAAAATAATAAATATAATGAAAGCAAGAAAAACACACATGAAATCTTTTACTGTCAACTATTCTATGTGTCCTACATGTATACCTTTATACCCTGCTCTTCCCAACGAAAGTGGCACATGCTCAAACCTCATTAGTGTTGTCGCATTTAACCCTTCTGTCGTTTAGGCTACATTCTAATTTTTTTGTTGTGTTTTCATCTATATCTAAGTAAACAAACCTTCTAGAATAGCAAGTGCACTTCTCTAATGAAACTTCTAATTTCCTTTATCAATATTTTATTTTGCTGCCTTTCACATACAGCAGCAAACTAAAGCGAGACACTCTTGGGTCAGTGTACCTGTGCTAGAGAATGTGAAATGACATTGGATTCACCTAATTCTAAAGTTAGCAATGGGCATAGGTTTACTTCACTTAACTGTGTTAATCATAAATTGTGTGCGTTTAGGGGTGGGAATCACAGTCTAATAAAAATAAAATTCCACTAGTATGGAAATATTTCTACAAAAACGAAAAAAAAGGCAAGACTATTCACATTTCAAAACAACTCAAGTTCTACCATCATAAATGGCTTTTAGAAATGCTATGTAAAAAGTGTATCAAATCCAAATGGGAAGTCCCAATATCTTATTTGACTTAGTAGATTTTGCCTTCCACATATTAATCTTCTTGCAGTAAGAAAAAGGAATACAGAGTCAAAATAAAGACTACTGTGTAAATTTTAACTTCCATGTTGCTGTGCTGCAGCCCTCAAATTGAACATCCCAACTACACTCTTTTCATAAGGTCCTATTCTGAATGCAAGGCATTCTGTTTTCATATACAGTGAATCCAAAACAGAAGTGTTGTAAAATATAGTTTCTCAATACATTTCAGTTTTATGTGCAAAAACAACAGTACCCTGTGTGTGCAATTGTAGTAGCCAGTCCTGCAGCAATGAAGACTCACTACTTGTAACATGACAAAAACGTAAAACATGTCCTACCTCTTCTCTGTTAAAGAACTGACAAGAAAAATGGCTCCATATAAAACACATAATTTCTTTTACTTAAAAATAGCTCAGTGAAAGTGGGTGAATCCCACTGCATATGGGATATGAATATGCATACTGTGGCTATAACTAAACATTTGCATGTTGATGCCATTAACAATTATCCTTCAATTTTAACTAAATGTAACTGAAAGATTACTGTCCTACAAAAATATTCAAATATTAGAGAATGATACATAACAAAATATTACAAAGATTTAGCAATCACAGGGACAACATTTAAAATCAGTCAAGCCTTCAAATCAAAGTGCCTGAACATTTAGGCACATATGGTATATTATTATCTGGTGACTTTATAGACTAACAAACAAGAATCTGTCTTACCAGTTAAAACAGATTATGTAATTGGGTTTACTGAAAGCATTTAAACGTTCCCACAAACAAGAAAAACAATCCTCTCACCCTCCCAACACCACCGCCACCCTTAAAGCATCAACAGCCTGATGCAGAGTACACTGATATTGCAAAGACGTTAACACTTTAAGTTCACAGTAGTATCTTGTTATTAACACAACTGGTGATTTTGAATCCATTTTCAAAATGAAATGTTATATACTACCAAAAGTTTTCTACAATAGAAACTAAGAACTTTAGAAAATGTTCAGCTCCATTGGTTTTCTCTCTAAGCATTTAAAAGGCCATTAAAAATAGAGCAACCAACTGCTCAGCATCTCCCAGCTACATGAAACTTCTTCCTGTAAACCAGTGGCACACAATCTCTAATGTCAAGATCGACAAAACAAAACAAACAAAAAAGAAGCTCCATCTTTGGATTTCATGTTCCTGGAATATTTGCAAGAATTTTAGGTCTACAACAAACTGCAAAGTTACATATATAAAAAATATCTATGGTACCACAGTCTAAATCTTGCTTATTTCCTAGTAAGTTCCCAAAGACAGAAAACACAGCTGGAGCTTGGTACTTGTTAGGAACTACAGTAAGCATACTCATGCAGTTACTGTGCTTAGAGAAAGTTTATCTTTCAAAGCACACCAAATCTTATTGGAAATTAACTTCTTAATAAAAGTTTTAAGTTCATTGTTAAACTGATAAACTTAGATAGGAAATAATAATGATTATTAAATGCAAACCATCAACAGCTAACTTTTGCTGAAAATTTTTCATCATGTATCTCATTATTGCCAAAATAGTGGCTTTTTGCTTTCTAATAGGCTTTTTAACAAGCATTCCTGATTGCTATATGCTAAACCTTACCCTATTGTAGTGTTTTTCTCTCTTTATGGGCCTGTTCCTGCTTCCATGTAGGTCAATGGAAAACTATTAGCTTAGTGGAAGAAGACACGGCACTGTGTCTTCTGAAACTATATTAACCCTCCCCCCTTAGAATGCAGCTTGATAATGCATAAATAATGCAAGTAAATTCCCATTTCTTCTGAAATGTATTTGTATCTTTACGCTTATTTTTATCTTGATTTTTGAGATTATTATATAATAATACTGAGTATTTGGATCCTAGGCTTGGCAATTACTAGCTCATAGCTCTTAACATCCTAGCTAATTCTTTAGCTTATTGCCTACAACCTTTTCCACTGTAGCATGAACTACATAGAAAGCTATTTTCCATATACTGTTAAAGCAGTTATGTAGTGTTGCCTGTACAACTGTTGTTCTTGCCTTCCATCCTATACATTGTACCATTTCTGGATGAAAGACTATTTAAAATGAATGTTGTAATAATATATTCAGCCACAGAGCTGCACTTTGCAGAACTGATCTCTTGGTATGCTGCCATACTAAACAGTAGGAGGAAAAAAAAAAAAAGATAATACTGAATGCTAGTTTTGAACTGGCACACAATTCTGACTGCTGTGTTAGAGCAGACAGGAAGATGCAGAGTTCCACTAACAAAAACACAATGGATTTTTCTAATGCAAGGCCAGGGAATTGGAGAAGATAACAGAAACCAGTCACCGTAGAGCTAGGGTAAAGGAAAAGCCCCATGTGAAATAATAGCAAAAAGGAAGTAAGGAAGCAAACAGATGGAGCACACAACAGGAGAGCAGCTAGTGAAGTACAGCAAGCAGAAGTTCCACATTACTGAAAACGAGTATTTCAAGGTGAGGCTGGTCAGTAAAGAAGTTCCGTCAGGGACTTTTTTCTTCTACCTTGTACCCAGGAACTGATTTGGACAATACAGAACGTTTGGAACCATCTTTTCTTGGAGTAGCACTTTTGTCTCTCGTTTTTTGTCTTCCCTGAAAAGAATCCTCCTGGTTGTCTGTGGCGCAATCACCTTCAGATACATTGCCAGACGAATTGTCCTATAATAAAAATACCATAGCTATATTTTTTATTTTTTGGATAGACAGACAAGTCTTTCCTATGCCCCAGAGCCAACTAATGTAAAAGAAGGATACACCTTTCCTTCTGCAGAAGCATGGGGTACGTCACAGTCTAGAACACCTTTTCTCACAATCTTGAATGCCTATTTTTCTCATGCTAAGAGACTGGCATCAGCAGTAGCAGTCATGCTTTCCAGATGATCTTTATGTGTGGGAAGTGTGGGAGCTCAGTGTTAATTCTTTGAACCATTTTCCTTAAATTTTGGCAAGAAATCCTCTATATCAATATGCAGGATGTTTCATTTACATAGTAACTGGCCAGCAAAAAGTTAAAAGTGCCCTGGCCATGCATTAAACTACTAAATAGTATTTGAGTTAAATATGCGAAGGTTTTCTGCCACCCTCATCTACTACTTTCACCAGGAGCAATCTATATATTTCACTTGGATCGCAGCAGAGGAATTCCATCAAAGGCAAAACACATTTAAATATTTTATACAGGACCAGACAGAACACATGCTGCAGTCCAGGCATTTTTTGAAGCATGGGGAGGCAAGAAGGAAGGGAAGAGGTTCAAAGAGGGCAAGAAATCAATGTAAGCATAATTAAGAGTAGCAGCGCAAGATTTTTCTCAGAAAAAGTGTTAATAAAGGCCTTCAAAAGGCTTCAGCAGAAAAATATATACATATATGATTAATCGCATTTATTACAGTAAAACCAAGTGGTCCAATAACAATGCAGCCCTAGAGTAAAAGGCATTCTGCACAAATATAATAATCATCAGTCTAAGTCCCAAAGCCTAAAATCAAAATAGAGAAAACAAACACAGGGTAAGGAGAAGAGTATAACACACAAGCAAAGCAAACCGTGGCAAGAAGAAATGGTATGTTTCAGTTATTTTAGGGGAAGGGTTATTTAGGACAATTTAGAACCATCAGAACACTAAAGAAACTGTTACCTGGCTTCAACAACACGGAAGGGGAAAAGGAAAAAGTGTACAGTTGTATTCACCAGAGAGATCAAAAAAGTGCTAAGTTCCCCAAAACTCAGAAACTAACAGTGCCTGACAACTGTCCACTTTCATGATCTATAGAGATTTTTAGAAGACAAGATGTCCCAATAACTAAATGGAGAGCTCTGCTTCTATAGCCAAGGCCACTTCATGGGAATCTCATCTTCACTTTTCTCCTATACCTTTCCAACATAAGCACAATCGTTCTGGCTCCTGCATTCTGTCAATAAAATGCTTCTGTGGGAAATGGAGAGTCTGCTCAGTCCAGTTACTTCTCTTCCCCCATGAAGGGGAAGTCAACAGTAAGGGGAACTGGCAGAATTAGCCTGAAGACCACCTAACACAACTGCAACAAGAGTTCCTCTTTCTCCACGCAAAATGCAAGCAGAAAGGGTGCATGAAGAGCTACTTCTCCCCTTGATAAGCCTACCAAAGTGACCCCTTCACTTCTTCGCTAACAAGCATCTTGTGAATACTTAAACAAAACAAACATTTCTATATCTAAGTTTAATATCAAATATACTGACCACTTAAAACACTAGTCAATTTAACTAGAAAGTGTGGGTTTACACTAATTTTTACTAAGAGTAGGATTATACTTGTGGAAAGTGTTTGTCAACAACATAGTAACTATATCAATGCTTCAATTACACTTGACAGCCCCTCTGAGGCTCAGCTGCTCTAGAGAATTCAGAACACTATAAAATAGGTATATGAAAGTCTCCCTTAACTTTCCTAAACAGTTAATTTTGTGTTTGCATCCAGTATAGAGAACATATATATGTTGTTAAAGTTGTACTACAAAAAACAGAACAGATTGCTTTTAATTTGTTTTTTAAGAATATAATAAAGCTTTGAGCATTTCCTGCTTCTACGTTACAAGAAGAAAAAGTCATTAGGGCATCACTTCCTATGTTTTAGTAGCAGATTCTGTGAAACTACAGATCTCTCTGCACAGAAATGTTGGAAACCTGTCCCATTAGCTGGTGGAAAGGGTTTATCAAAGGAGCTGCAGTTGGGAAGATGTCCTCAAGGTTTCTTTAAGAGGGAAGAGAGGGCTTAATGTTTCAAATATTTGATCACTTACTTTAAAATAAAATGGAAAGTTGGAGAATGGCGTTATAAAATAAAGAGAAGCACTAAAATAAAAATAAAGGAGTACTTTTATTTGATGCTCCTTCACTTTGCAGATGTTAAAGATTCCACTATGAAATTACTGAAACTTGAAAAGGTGAAGGGAAAGGGTATTTTTGTTGAAGAATACTTTCAATTTGTCTCACCGAATTGCCTTTGGTTTTCCGTTTTTCATCACCTCGACCTTCTTCTGCATCATCTGAATCTCCATCACTGTCTAACGCAGGCAGCTCTGGATCCAAGGGGGGCTCATAAAGAGCTGTGTTTAATGGCAAGTAACGGAGTTCATCAGGAGAGTACCTAAAGTTAAAAAAATAAAATGAAATCGATGTCTGTACACTTTATTAAACACACATAGACATACCTTATAAACATAGAACACAAAGTGTTCTGTAAAGTAAGAAACAGGGATTATTAGTTTCCTTTTTTAAGGAAAGCCCATAAAAAGAAGGTAAAATTCTCAAAATGCAGGAAACACTTCTCCTCAAAAACATTTGCCAACCTAGTTTTAGTCGTCTTTGTGTGGGCAGGTATTCCTGGAAGATAGGAAGAATATATTTGCAATATTCCAAACCTACACAACTATAAAAGGCCACTCAGCCCCTATAAACCCTCTCTGGATCCAGGTTACTATGACCAACTGACTTTGCTTATAAATGCACAGGACACACACAACATGTGCACAACAGTTCTATGGCTGACATACAAGCAGCTGGGTTTTTAAAAAGTTCAAAAAAATACAGCAAGATTGCCACACACAAATCAAGGCTACATTACAGCACTGTCACAGTGCCATTAATCTTAGCACACATGCAGTGCCAGAAGTTAAATAAGCGCACAAGGAAGGCAGGAATTAATTCAAAGTTGTTTTTTACTATAGTGAACATGTGAGCAGGCCAAATCTGAGGCACCATCATACAGCAGTGCAAAAAATACTGCTGCAGCCAATACTACATGTTTTGTTGCAGGGAGATGTCAAATTCTACATCTATGAGATCAGCAAGTGCCTTAAGCACAAAACTAATTCAAAAACTTACAGTCAATACATACATACACTTTTCATCAGATAGATGTAGAGAAAATAGATCAGTACAACAGAATCAGCAATTAGGATGCTTTTAAAATACCTTTTGTAGTACTCCTGGAACTGGCCGGGTATGAGAGCCACTGGATAAGGACTAACCTTTGTTCTCTCCATAGGTAAGATTTTGTACTTTCCTTGAGGCACCTGGATAATCTGTATTGTTTAATAAAAAGCAATGGAATTTTTGTTTCCTATTCAAACTATTGAGCATTCCTCACCCCCCATGTTTTTCTGAACTAACAAATCTTTTCCATTAAGTTGGAACAGATCTTCCATGGGCAATCCAATTCATTAAATCTGTAAGATACCCACTCAAAAACAACAGTCCACATTCTAACATAGTCCACTTTTAACAGGGGCCTGAATCAGAACATGTAAGCTCTCTGTAATAGACTGCCAAGTAATAATTTACATACTGAGATCATTTTTGCTTTTACTGCCTTCAGGTAAGCAGTGCAGTCCTGCTTCAAAATGCAAGATGATTTTTTTTTTTCCTGGATTAGAAATGGTATTAACAGAAACTTCTTAATAACTTAAACAACTTAATTCCACTATTAGGAAGTTAAGAGACATGACAAGAAATAACACTGGAATTAAAAAAGAGACCTCATGCAGAAATCTATTTTATATTTAATGAGAAAACTTTTTTCTAATATTTGAGATAATTATTTTTAGCAGCTTTACCAATATAGTGGTAAAACTGTTTAAGTCTTTGTATCAAAATGTATAATAAAAAAAAAAAATCAAATATAATAAGATAGAATGGTACTTTTTAAAAAAAAAAATCTTTACTAGAACAAGCAAGGAGCTACCTATTGACAAGAAATTTAATTTATCAGTAAGAAATTTAAGTCTCCCTACATGTGTCTGTAAATCAAAATAGGCTCTTCTTTCTTCCATTCGCTCCCGGTTTAAATTACTGTTGAACTCTGCAGCTTTCTTGGCAGCTTTCTTTATATATTCTGGAACTTTACTAGCTTCTACTTTCTGTGTGTTCTGCTGCTGCATTTGCTGAAATAAAAACAATTTCATTAATTCACACACTTTTCAATACCCATTGACAAGTGCTTTCTTCTTATAGTCCACGTTTTACAGACCTGATTCATTTAACATATACTAATTACTTACAGAGTACTCTTTATAGTGATCTGTTATCCGCTGACGTTCTTTCTCTTGCAGTATAACAGAATACTCAGCGTGTTTGGCAGGGTATTCTTTAATCATAAGATCAATTACTTCATCGCTACGTAAAGCTGTTAGACCTAAAATAAACAGCAGCAATAATGATGCTATCTGGCAAAATTAGTTGTCTGTTATTTATATCCTACAAACTCTTGGAGCAGCCAGAGATGACAATCTGCTACGCACAATCTGTCTTTTCGTCTTCTTCCTCTCTCTCTCAAGCAGAGGTGAACTTGCATCTTTCAGCTTTCTGTGACTCCATCTGACTAAAGAGTTTGCTTCTACCCTAAGAAAAGGGCTCTTTTCCTTTCTTGCTTACAGCTACAGAACTCAAACCCCACGTTCACATGGTCTCTGGCACCTATTAAGTGGCCAATTTAACTCCTTAAAATAGGAGTTAAATTATTAAAAATATATATATTTTTTTCTTCCCCCAGAGGAGGTTTATGCTATCTTGGCAAGTTAGATGAATGCATTAAGAAGTTTGAAAGCACAAAAGGATACGACCAGGTAAGAAGGATCTCCCCTCCTACTACTGGCGAACTGTTAATTACATTCGCTAATATATAAAACACAATTTAAGATTTTACAAATTAAGATTCACTGAGGGTAAGACAGAAAATTGAACAAAGATGCCCAAATCCCCATGAAGATACTTAAAGCTCTGAAGTCTGAAATGCCTCCGACATGAACATCCCAGCTTGCGAATACAATACCGAACTAAAATAAAATTAAAAAAAAAAAAAAAAAAAAAGAGAGCTTCTCCAGCCACTGAGAATATAATGGATGTTGAGCTATGTTACTACCACTGCAGTTTTTTTAATTTTTTTTTCCAAAATAAGCCATATCAAGGATGTTATTCCATTACAAATATATTCAAGTGCTTTAACCTACACCTTAGGGCAACTCCCATACAATATTCCTGTGTTTCTTGAGTCCCAGCTAACTCAACAAAACAAAACTACCACATACTTTATAGTTTGAAGTATCACACTCCTTTCCAGAAAGGGAAAAAGGCACTAAGTTAATTTACAACACAGAAGGTATTTTGTTAAATCATTAGATTTTTGTTTGTTTGTTTTAATAAACCTATAATAGCAATATCTCATGGTTAATTTACACAAACCAAACTAATTTTCATTTCAGAATGTAACTTTCCAGTTTGGGCTGATTCAATTCTACTCTATCAAACTGAATCATGTTATTAGTATGTCATATTTTTCATATCATTAACAAGAGAACCAACAATTTGTTTTCTTACCTAATGTGCACTGAGTCTCTGTGATAACATTTAGTTCTCTGAGGTAGAGTTTCTCTTTGTGAGATAGATCTCGCCTTTCTAAATCTGCAAAGGAAACAACAACAACAACAAAGTGCAAACTTATTCAAAGACCCCCTAGCAACCTCCATCAGAGTAAGTATAAGTATTTTGACAATTTTATCTCCAGGTAGCATAAGCCTGTATTCAATATATGTTCTAAGAATGTGAGCATTTTTTTTTTTTTTTTAATACTGCTGTGGCCAAAATTATTATTTACAGATTTACTGAAGAAATCTAATTTAAACGGAAATGTCAGAAGAGCTCAGCTGAATAGAACACAAAAAAGCACTGAAGGCACATTCTTTTTTTCTTTTAATATACCTTTTAATAATAAATTCAATTACAGAAGAGCAAGATTTTTTCAGTTTCAATTAAATGAAGGCTTAAATCCTAATATCTCCCCAATTTGCTTTTAAATTCTTCCACAATATAGCAAATGTGAGGAAATTTAGGAAACAGAATGCAGAGATATAGCAGTGTAACGAGAATTCACCCTTGAAATCCTAAAAACAAAAACTGAGTTAAGCTTTCAAAAGCCACTTGTTCTTTAACCCCCAAATAAGACTTTTTACAGACCTTCAGTGGCAATACTGAAAAGCCTTTAACTGTTTTGAAAACTGGGGGATACATTTTGAACTAACATGTTAGCAATAAAATCAGAAAGAACATCATGCATAACTTAGATCTATTTTTGCCAGTGTCTTTTATAGTCAAATGGCTAATGTTGAAATCTGAGACTCATATTACTACTTCAATGAACAAAGAGAAGATAGGAACTAAAAAAAAAACAAACAAACAAACAAAAAAAAACTTTTAAAAACATGGATACCTGGATATTTTCTTTTGAAGGAAGTCACACACAAATATTCACTGACTTGCTCCTGAAGCATATAGTATTCTCCTGTTTCATCTGGTGGCCACTTGTATTCTATCAAATTTTCAGCAGGAAAGTAGCTAAATCTAATCAAAAAAGAACCCCCACCAAAAAATTAACTCCTATTTACGCGAACAAGCAATTCCTATCAAAAACTGGACAAGCCTTTTAAAATACAGCATCTGCTAACCTGTTTCATTCAGTTACACCTAGTTATATTCAGTTACATTCATTCTGTTGCACAGTTTTAAAATAAAATCTCTTAAAATGGGCTGGAGAAAAAAAGTTATTCACAAAACATTGTCTCAGTTCAGAAAAATAGATGAAAAATATGCAAGCAGAGAAAGCAGAAGAGGCAATGTTTGAGCATATCTAACAATACAACAAGACTAACAATGAAAAAATGAAAAAAAAAAAAATCTAAAAAGCAATGCTACCCAAGGTCTTGAATAGAAGTTTCACAGCTCCGAGAACTGTCCCCTGAGCCCATACGCCGTCGTTTGGATGGCTGGCTACCATCATTGGAATTTTCTTCTGTATCATCCTGAAATGAAAACAAAGATAAATATTAAAGGTATTGAATAGATAACCAAAAATATCAGAAAAAAAAATACTGTAAATATGTGGTCAAGCACTCAAATTTTAAATACACCAAACTATTTAAAAAAAAAAAAAAATCTCTCTACAAACAACTCACAGGACAGTTTGCACAGCACAGCATTCTTTGTTACATACTAGCCAAACTCCACACAGAAGCATGGAAAAAGAAGCGACTGCCTTCCCACCTTGCCCCCCCATGGCACAGATGGGGCGGACCAAGCAGTGGCTCTGACCACCAAGTCCATTGTTCCTGATGCCATGGATGGAAACTACCCAGACGGCATCAGCACGGCCAGGCAGCTGCAGACCCAGCAAACACCGGGCACTGTTACTGAGGACAGTCAGGGAAGGCCACTTCTCACTTGACACATCTCATTCTCAAAAACAACAGCAAGGATGAGGCAAAAAGACCAAGACAAACAACGGTTTGGTAAAATCTGGCAGACCAATGATTTCATTGACCTTCATGTGCTTTTCACTGCTTTGTCTAATAACACCAGACAAGAAAAGCACAGGTCTGATGTAATGCTCAAGTTCGATAAATCTCAAAGCTTAGTGATCTCCTTTGCACGTTTACAAATGAGAAACAGAGGGCAGAACTATTGAAGTGGCTCACCCGATTCTTATTTGCTGTAGAGCCACAAACAAAATAGCACTTTAAGTAGTAGAAATTCTAAAGAAAGTGTAACATTACAAAAAAATAGTATTTAATAAGTTTTGTGAAATTTAGGATAGAAGCATTAACCTATCAGAAACGGATCCACCCACAGCTACTGAATTATGACAAGAGTTACTAGGTCTGCCTCAGCAACCATCTTTCCTTCTGCTATGTTTTAACGTACACCCTTAACACTTGAAACATTATTGTTGAAAAGAATTCTAGCAAATTAGAAGACATTACTTCTGTTACATAACATTTCAGAGCATTGCCAAGCTGGCCGCAGAGAAAAGATATCCATCTGTTTTCTTTATTTTTGGTTTATTTACTGTATTTCACACTCTTTATAGGAGAAGTGTGATTCTCCTTGTGGGTAGGATGAATATCACACAGTGAGAGCAAAAATAAAAGCAGGTTTAAACAAGCTCTGCTTCCTTAATGAAGTTAGACTTACAGAGCCACGCAAGTGGCATCTTCACAAGAACTGGCAATAACACTACTTCCTAGCATCGCTAAAATGCCATGCAAAATCAATTAGAAAAACTAAATAGCAGCACCCAAACATAACAACATCATGCAGGAGAGGTTTTCTGTAATGCTGCTCTGTCACCAGCAGCTCAGCTCTATTTCCCACATGTAAAACTACTGCTGTCCAAACTTCCTCAGCTGCGTTGACAAAATTCAAAGAGCCCAAGCTACGCTCCTCTAGGAGACTTCAGGACGTTTTAAAAAGCTCCACGCACAGCGATTACGAGGCATGGCATCAGCTTCTCCTTCTGCTCTGACATTTATTGAATTCAGTATTGTTAAAAAAACACGAGTGCTGCACACTCGGATCACAGGAGAGACGAACGCCCTGTGCTGCCGCATCCCTTCTCTGACCTGCGGGAAGCTCCAGCAACTTCGGTCCCGCAGTCAGGAATGCCAGGAGCTCAAACACTTGGCTGCAGAGGACTCTGCACAAAAAAGTGGGAACGACCTCATCACAACCTGGGGTTTGTCCTGTACTGAAAATCATAGTAAAGCACGGCCTTAGGATTATTTTTATGGAGAAAGTAAACTAGAAGGCCGGGAGAAAAGCCCCTTCGGCACTGAGAAAAGCAGGCTCAAGGAAGAGAAACAGCAGTGCTTGGGTACTTGTGAAGCAGGTACGGCGCAACGCCCCGGGGCTAATGCCCTCCCGTTAATGCGCCGCAGCGAATCTAAGCGACAGCACTTCAAGAAACACTTGCGGAAGCCCCAGATGAACTATTTCTCCGAGGAAACCGATGCCGAGCCCGCGCCGCAGCGCGCGCGGGGCAGCCCCGGGAGCGGCGCTGCCGGGCAGGAGGCG
>VZSV01000037.1:3434516-3479972 GCA_013398735.1 Nothocercus julius
AGAAACTTTGTGTGTGTGGAGAGAGAGAGAGAAAAGGATTTATGGCGCCACATGGAAAGAAGGAAGGGTATCCAGCACAGAGCTGGACGCATCTCGTCGCTAAGTTGTTGAGGCCCCCGCCTCTGGGACGCCGCCATAACGGTCCCAGGGCCGCCGCGCCGTCGCTGCGGCGGTTGCGGCCGTTACCGCCCCCCTCTATACCCTAATCCCCTAACCCGCCCCAGCGGCTCACACTGTCTTTCTCGTGCGGATGCTGTCGCCGCTTCCCCGCCGCCGGGGCAGGGGGCTTCGCCGCCTTGCCGTGCTTCTCCATGGCCCCCGGCCAGCCGCGCGGCTGCCCGCGGGGACGGCACGGTACGGTACGGGACGGCACAGGAGGGGCTGAGGTGCTGGCAGGTGGTGGCGGGGCGGCGCTCACCGCCCTCGCGCCCCGCCCGAGCTGGGCGCGACGCCGCGCGTGCGCCGCCTGACGTCACGGCGCACGAGGGACGCAGGGAGGTAACGGCCGCAGTGGCGGCGGTTGGGTGGTACAGGGAGGGTGGGCAGAGTCTCGGACTCGCCGCCTGGGCTCGCTGCTGTGGTCTGGAGCTGCCGCTGCCGGTACCGGTACCAGTACCAGCTGTGTGCAGAGGGTTGGGGACGCCCCATCAGGCAGCCCAGTGCTCCGGGAACGGAGCAGGGCCGCTCTCCCTGTGCCCCGCGGTAGTACAAGCCTGGAGTTACTCTCCCTGCCGCTTCTCTGACCTATTTATCTCTCCTTTATTCAGAAAATAATAAAAGACCATTATAACAGTGTAACTTCTGCTCTCACTTTGTGGCGACCTTTGTCCTGTGAAACCTGGGGTGTTTCAGAACAAGACTGATTTGAGTGTTTTGCCTGCATTTTTACGGCTCTTAACATCCTATGGCACCTAATATTAGTTCCTTCTAGAAATTAGTAATTTGGTAGAGCTGTTATCTGTATTTAGTCTCTCCTCAAAGCCATGAATTCAGGAATTATGTCCTGAATTATGACTGAATCCCACCCCCACCACCACCTAATTACAGAGGAAAAAAAAATACTTGTTTTTCTTCTGTTGTTTCACTTTGATGAATGCCTTTTTTATTTGTTGTGACCTCTCTCCTCCCTCCCCCTCTCCTTGACAATTAATTGTGTGTCCTCTCCATTTCATTAGTGGAAAAGCATAAGTTTTTCTTTACAAAATGCAAACCCTGTTCCTCTTCAATAGCATGACCAGTTCTAAACTTCAGAGATTCTTTGACTTGGAGATGTTTCATAAAGATCAAGAATGGTTATCCTCACTGCGCTGAATTCTGCAAGGAAGCATTAGAGATTTTAGAATAGACATTTTTAATTAATTGAGGTCGGTTTTGCAAACAAAATTATAAATGGAAAATTTCTAATGGTTTTTGGCACACTGGTTAACCTAACATTTGTGACTGCTCACAAGATCTTTGTTCCTAAAGCTTCTTGAAATCTCATCTGAAGTATCCCTACTAGTTGTAATAGTTTGAGGAAATTTGGATGTTGGAAACAAAGTAAAGAAGCAGTATGCTTAGTTTCCTTTAAAAAAAAATGCTATTGATGAGATTTCAATTTTGTTACATTTAAAAGATAGGCTTATGAAGAGCATAGAGCAGAGAACACAGTTTTGTGGTAATTTTGAATCTGCTTGGACAACAGTCACTTTAGATGAAAGAATCACAAGTCTGAAGGAACAGGAATACATTATTTTCTCTCTTGTGTCTCGTAATCCATTTTGCTCTTTACAATGAATATTAAAACTAATGCTAATCTCTGATTTAAATTTTTCTGAATCAGTCCATTTTACCATTTAGACTAATAGCATACAATATTTATATTTGTATATAAAGAATCTTCATATTCTTAGAGAATTTACATGTTTCTGTCAATGATTTTGCTGGTTATATAAGGGTTGAAGTTCTCAGTAGCATCAATTTCCAGACAAACTCAAAGGTATGTAAGATTTATCAAAAAATATATATAATATATATATATAATAATATATATATCAATACTATATATAATATAATAATATATATTTTATATATGTTTTTATATATATATAATAATATATATATCAAAACCTTATATATGAATTGTAATATTTTGCTTCAGTCTCTCTTTTGGTATATGTATATATCTGGTATATGATTGGTATATGTAACCATTTGGAAATACACCATCCATGACCCTGGATTTGTTCGCGCAAATAAATTCTTTCCCTCCTCCGTCTCACTTTCCACAAGGTTGTTCTGCTCAGCTCTGTGCCTTTCATACTATACACAGATGAGAGTTGCATTGCAGAACTTGAACTCATATGTACAGCTCAGCTCCCGTGTTGCTCTCTGTGTATTCTGTGCTCATGGGTATTCTGAATTAATAATTTTCTGGTTCTAATATTAATTTCTTAATTAATGCAAAGACTTTTTACTGTTGTTCTTGTTCCAGATGGCATTATCAGAGTCTGTCACTACTTGCCTTTCTCCTGCTGTGCGTTACGTGATTTGCGATCTTGGATTTGAGAAAACAGAGACCTATAATATTAATAACATTGTGTCTGAAAATGGTGAAATACATTGGCAAGCTATTACAGATCATGTCTGTTACCTTGAATCAGGTTGGTATTTGCCTGTTGTAGTAACGATATATCTAAGACTGATGTAGCATCTTAGTGTAGTTCATAGCAATCCTAGCTTTGTTACGGCATTTTATTATAGTAAAACACTATTTTCACTGCACATTAGCATATACATAGTTCTCATCTAGGGGGAGCTTTAAACTTTACATCCATGAGTAGCTGGTATTTGCTTGTTTCTGTTTCCTAAGATTTGTGTAAACTGTGCTGCTTGGATAGCACCTTGTTTGCTTCCTCATTCATTTTGGTCCCAACTCCACATCCCTGTACTTAAGAGGTTCAGTTCTGCCTCATAGCTGTTTCCTCTGTATTCTTTACATTAGTTTGCAGTAGGCTTAATTCACTGGAAACATCTTTTTTCTTTGTAGCTTCTCAGGTTTTGTTTCACAGACTGTCATTTCTACAGAAGTACGGAAGTTCTGTTTGATGTCATTTTTGTGTGTAATAAAGTTTGTAATTGTTTTTTTAACCAAAACAGAAAATATTTGCTCAGATAAACTGACTGAATTTCAGTTTGTCATATTGCATCACACAAATGCTGCTGTTAATTTGCAAAGACGGTAAAAATGATAGGTGTTTCTGATTCAAAGAAAACAATTCAGTAACTCAGAAGAATTTCTTTTGGTTGTAAATATAAATGTCTGGCAGTATAGTATATCATTCTTGTTAAGTAATCTGCTTAAAGTACTCTGTGCTAGATACATACACTGGTTGCAAGATGTTTTGCTTTTTATAAGTTTTAAAATACTGGATCTTTGGGAAGTTTGTTGCTCTAATCACCCTCTGTTTTTCAATTTAAGATCGAATTGTGGATTATATCAAAAGCATACGATCACTAGGACCTGTTTGTGAATCTGTTAATTTACATTTCAAATCCATGACCAAGGAGCAGTTTGTGGCTCAATATGCATTATGGTTCCAGTGGACAAACTACACAGAGGTATGGAAACATCTGTTGACAGTATTTTGGCATGTGCTCCCATTTTGAAAGTTTAGTATAAGAAGTATTGTGGAAGTATTAGTATTGCAAGAGAGATCAGTGAATCAAAATGCTTAGAACAAAACTAATTATCCTTCTCTAATGTATAGTCATGTCTTTATTTTCTCAACTTTGTATTTTCTCAACTTTGTATTTAGATTGTATATACGTTATCACAAAAAGAATGGGAGGTGTTTCGGATCTGCTCTAAGAGGGTAGAATTTTTTTTTTTTTTCCTGCAAAGCCTAATGATCTCTTTCTAATATCAGATTTTACTGTGTAAATTTATCATTAATAACTGCTATATATGAAGCATAGATACTTCAGAACTGAAAAATAAAAGAGGTGTCCTAGTTTACTGACCTGTTCTGTATTTGTACAATGAGCATCACGGAGGAATATTGTCATCAGTTTTCTGTGTGGTTTTGACAGTTTGATTTCCTCCCTCTGAATATTTAACATAGTAGTCTTCATCTTTTTTTTTTTTAATCGCCTTCAACTATACAGTTATTTCTTGAAGTATTTGATGTTCTGCAATATACACAAACTACAGAAATCGCTCTTGGCTTAATGAAACTAACATCATGCTTGGAGCGAGCATTGGGTGATGTAAGTATCAGCAGAAGGATTTTATTGCAGTTTGGGTTTTATAAGATGGGAATGAGCTCTTAGATTTTACTGTACTCTGATAGTGGGATATGTCTGTTCTGTAGTAGTATTCAGTAGTATTGGCTAATCGACTTGGACACATTTTCTTTTCTGCATCCAGCCGTGCTAACAGAAATATCAGAAAGCTCACTCACAGCTTGTGTGAGTGCTGCCACTAACCAATTTCAGGAAGGAGGAACAGAGATTACTTAAGCTATATATAAATATTATGTCTTTACTATTTTAAGTTATTTAACTGAAGTGGAGCAGCATGTTTCCCACAGCAGATCTGATCATGTAGTCCCATATGTGAGGAGAGGCAGTAATAAGCAGCTGGAAATGGGCTGCTGAACAAAATTTTTTTCCCCTAACACTGTGTTTGCAGAGCATACATCAGTGTTTGGAGATGAGTGTTACATTGCAAAACATCTAAAAGCCCGCTAACAACTTCAATTCTAGATCTATGTGCCCAGCTGGAGAGATTCAGGATCCACTTATAATCCAACTTGACCATTTGTCTTGTTAATGCATTCCCTCCTATTTTTATCTCAAAGTAGTAAAGGTATGCACTCTAAAGTTTAAGGAATACTGCTGTAGGGGTTAAGTAGAGATAAGGAAGGGGGTATATACATACTTTGACTTAGGAATTCTGATAGGTATTACAAAATTTATATTGTGAATGCGTTTTGGTGAAGCACGAATTAGACTATGTTTCAATATCTGATAATAGTTCTGCTTAAGCTCATTGGAACAGTCTCTTTAGCCATCTGCCCTATTAGCTTGTATTCCACATGTTATGTCAGAACAAATACATGAAAAGCTAGGGGCAAGATAGATTGATGAGCTTGTCCTGATGCATTTTCTCCTTTTCCCCCTACAGATACTGAGCAGTAGCAGGCAGGCAAGGGGAAGGGAATGGCAAATATTTAAAAGGGACTGTTGCTCAAGGAAAATAAATAAATAAATAAATACAATAAAAGCAGCCTCCTGGGTGTTTTGCCAACAGATTGGATAAAATAGCTGGCTATTAAATCTTTAGGAGGAGCTCTTAAGAAGCAAATGGCAGAGGTGAATGGGCTAATTCACATCTAGTCAGACCTATTTGCCCCAGACTAACCAGGGATGAAGTTTGAAATGATGAAAAGTTACCAAATGTTGGAAAAAATGGTCAGGGAGAAAATGTAGAATGGAAAGCTTCAGCACCCGAAGCTTTGAGGTGCTGAGCAGTACAGAATGGCTGAGATTGCCCAGCTATGATGGAATCTAGTTTCACAGCAAAATTTGAAAAACAAATCGCAAGCTTCCTTCCTTAAGAATGACAAGCCCTAAAGATTAGTAAGGTAAGAATTGAGTATCATTTCAGGGTAAAGTTATTCCCGTACTCTTCTTGTACTCATTCTTGATATAGTCCCATAGATGGCATGAAACTTCGTATTATTTCATAAAATAGTCAACTTCTTTCTTTTTATTGCAATCATGTATTGATTTATTAATATAAACCTATTTTGTGTTTTTATTCTATAGGTGTACTTACTGATAGGTAAAGATTGTCCTTTCCTCCTGAGAGATTTGCTTATTTCTGAGGAGCTTGCAGTTATCTTTGGACAAACTGTAGTAAGTGTATAGCTTTGAAATAAGTTACAAACTTAGAGTTTCTTTTTCTTCTTACCAGATGATGGGTTTTCAAGCATTGCCAATGGTTGTATTGAAGAAGAGTTCGTAAATGCTGTAAAATATTTGAAAAACTTTCACTGATTTTTCTGATTAAATTGATTTGTTCTAATTGTGGCACACCAAGATCAATCATCTGGACAATAGAAAGTGTTCCTTTAAGATAATACTATTTTCTCAATATCTTCAGAAAATTGTCCATTAGGGAAAGATACATGATAACAAATATTACATTTCTTCATGTAATAATCACTTTGTTTACCAATTAGATGAATGTATTGAGGGTATTCATTGGATCTCCTTATGGTCTGAATCTTCGTAATGTTTTGTGGCATGGCTTTGCTTCCCCACAAGAAATTCCTGTCAAGTAAGTTACCAAAACAGCTTGTTTTATTACGAGGTTGAAAAGCAATTATGCATATAAAATTTTTCCTTAAAAAAAAAGGTTGGAATTTTGCTTAGCTTCTAAAGGGTTCTGGCTGTATCCTAAATGTTTTCGCTCTGTTCTGCTGCTTGTTTTGGAATCACATTTCCACCACCACCATGTCTCAGTCCTTATAAAACTAGTAAAGCACACTTATCATAAAATTGTCTAATGGGAAAACTGAAAAAGCTGAAGGTCTTGGAAATCTGGTTCCTCATCTTTTAAGGATGGAATAGCATCGTTTAAGAATGGAATAGCTGGGGAATAGCAGAGAACAAAAGACAGAGGAATGGGATAGGAGGGAGAGCGATGCAGGCAACATAGCATACAGTGGTGCTTTCTACTCTAATTCCACATTTGTTTCTTTTCATGCTTGTGAAAGTAATTAATTATTAAGGGTCTCAACTCTAAAGCGTAGTGGCACTTAGGCACTTGATTTTCTTTGAAAAGGCAAAATCTTTGTCTGTTACAGCTATCTATTCTTTTGCATAATATTTAGTTGTATAAGCTTTTCTAATATGTTGTGGCATTCTCCCTAGATACTGTGCTATGCTGCTTTTTTTAACTGCAGGATTGGGTCAGTTGTTACAGACATACCTTCTGCAAACAAAATGCATTTTAATACATCGACCATATGTGACCTTCATTAGCTTAGAAGAACTGAATATATTTCCAGGCAAGTATTTTACTATTAGCAAGTTTTAATTATTTTACATTAATTGTTTCATTTCATAATGCATTTTTCATGGGTCTAGGATTGAGTTTTTTAACAAAAATATCAGCATACAATGTCATTAGATGAAGCAATGATGCTTGTTGGACAACTTTCTAATACATAGACTCCTCTAGTGAACATTGGATCAAAAATACTGCATTCTAAGAATTCTAAAAAGCTTGTTACACTGTACGTTGAAACAAGTAACATTATTCTAAAAGAAACATTATATATCTGTATGTATATGTTCCTTTTTTTTTTTTTTTTGATGATGAGCATACAGTTCATACAACAATTATCTATTATCTAATTTGCCCTTTCAGAAGGCAAATATGAAGTCTTGGTCTTAATGATGGTCGTAGTTAGTTTGTGCTATTTAAACAACTTGTCAGTGGAACACCTGTTCATGTAACTGGCGTGGCTTTTGAGGACCAAATCAAACTGACAATGTTCAGATCATCAGATACATTATAAATTCTGTAACTATTCATTTGTTCCAAAAATACCTAGTACAATTAAACTGCACTTGTAAATTTAAGCTCTCCCTTGGAAAATATTTATAGCATTAAGTGTGTGAGTTTCTTGACATAGTAATAACAAAGTACAGTACAGGTCATGGAAGAATGTTCATACCAAGTGTACTGATTGTCACAAAATTAAAATGATAAGTATGTCTTACACTTTATCTGAAACAGATGGAAAACAACTCAACAGAAGCTGGGCCTACTTGCTGTGTAGTCTTTTAATCCCAGTAAAAAGCAGCCACAAGTTTTTAAGGGCTTTGTTTTAGCCTGACATTTTAAGTTTGCACAAAAAATACCTTTCAAACAAAATTAAAATCACTCAGTTTATGGTCTTAATCTTTTATGATCTATTATGACCTTCATTAGATTTGCATAGTTAAATTGAAGTCTTTTAAGTCTTCTTTTGTAAAGGAAAATTCATATCTTTTTAATGCAATATTAAGAATAAATAAATACACTGTATGTATATATATGTTTATTACTAATGTTGTTTTGTTAACTTGCAGATCTTAAACATGAAACACTTTCCTTAGCTGAAGAGCTAGTGAAACTGTCCAATTTTGTTCTAAAAATGATGTTGCCATTTTGGCTTGCTGCTTTAACAGCTTTCAAGCAAGGCAGGTAAAAATTATGCTTTTTTCTTATTTTTCTGCTTGGTAAGGCTTTCACTTATATATACTCATTATTTATAAAATACTAGTCAGCAGAATTTGTGGGCTTGAAAGATTTTTGTTCAGTCTGTTGCTTAATAGCATATAGTTCAGCATCCTTAGGGTGTTCTCTCAGAAAGTTCATGGACTTACTGTTTTATTTTGATTGTGTCTGCTTTGAGAACTTTTGCATTCTTCTAGAATGCGGCAAAATGACAAACTCAAGTACCGTCTCTTTTTCTGAGTTGAACGTTTCATGGAGAATTGCATTTTCTGTACTTAGTGCAAACTAAAAGTGGATTTTGAAACCTACAAAGAGGAACAGCAGCAGGTGAAGCCAAGAAGGAGAACTTTACAATACAAATGGAAAATATTCAGATATTCAGATATGAATCTGCTGATTTTAAAAAATATATATTTATTACATTATCTTTCTTTCCCATGTTCCCCTTTTTTAAGGTAGTGTCAGCTGTGAGCTGATTTGAATTAGATGTTCCACTTCTGTTGGGCAGAGATAGTCATTTAGTATTTGTTTATAAAACAGTAATTATAAAGGGATTTTGCTGTGGCTTGTGTGGCTGAGAGTTTCCATGTTCTGACAGTATTTCTCTGAGGTGATTCTAATTTCGACTTTGATTATACTTGTACAAGGGGGAAGAAACATTTGGGTATTTCTCTTTATTTTTCCAGGTATGCTGACTGCATGATTCTCTTACTCCCTCAGCTGGAAGTTGGACTTAGATTGCTCTTCACTGCTGCTAATAAATGTCCAAATCGATTGCTAACAGCTGAGGTAAGTTTCTCTATAAAGTCAGTTATAATATAGGGCTAATAATTAGTGCTTCAAAAAAGTTATTCTAGAAGCATGATTTCTAAACATTTATGTCTTTTTTTTTTTTACCCCCAAAGATTTTGGGGACATCATTTGCAAATTCTTAGAAGGGTTTTACCAGTATTTCTTTTATATTTTAAAAAAGATGTCTGAGAGTAAAAGAAGCTGGAAAAAGTACCTGAAGGTTAATATCCAATCACACTAGTTCACAGTGTCAAGTAGGTAATTTGTTTTTTAAAACTTGGCAAAAAGTCCAATAATCTCTTTTTTTCATTTGTAAGAGGTTTTCCCTGTTTTCACTTCCTTGATTTAAATGAATAAATATAAATTCCGTATACAAGTTCAGTTGTTTTCTTCTGGAGGATAATTAATATTTATTGTTTTCTATTGTAGTGTTCTGCTCTCTACACCACTTTTGATGAGGTACTTTTCCTTTTTTCAAATATAATATGAGAATTAAAGCATATGTGTATTTCTCATTGCTCATGATAAGAAAGCACTTTCTCATTGTGTTGAAAATTCTAAATTCTTTCCAAATAGAAGAAGATGGGAAGTAAAAATGTTTTAAATTTGGAATCACCCAGAAAATAAATGTTAAAATCTATACAAAATTTAAGGAATAGACTTTAATTTATCCTAAGTGTTTGAATCTTATATATCTTTATCTCACAGAAATCAGTGAGTCATTTTGCCCCAATTCACTTATTTGAAATGAATACAAATATGCTTGTGTGCTGAAATCCTTTTTTTTTTTTTTTTTTCTGATTTATCTAAAATTGCCGATAATAAATAGACCTCTTGATTCTGGAGCTGGGGAAATAATTGCTGAATATGAGAGAAGTTTACTTCTTAAATTGGTCTTTTTCCTTTGATTCTTTTGGCTTCATCAGTAAGTTCTTTTATTGAAATGACTTTTTCTAGATGCTAGCAAAACATTTGAATAATGAAGAAATCAATCAGCTTCCTCTAGTTCTTGAAGAACCCACAATGGCAAGTGTTTTAAAAATTTTTGTTTGCTTATTTTTCTTTTATCAATATATTTATGATCATGCCTAAAGTTTACTTAGTTCACATAGCTTCCCTACAGCAGCTTAAAGACGAAAACTCCTTAACTTATTCAGTGTGAAGGATACAAAGCAGTACGGAACATGGTGTATTGGATTAGGATTTGAGAATATCCATCTGACTGAAAAACAGGAGTCTTAGGGAGATTCCTACTAGACTTGTGAAAATCAGATGAGTAGAATAGAAGAAATACTGATGCCATACTCAGGGAAAAGTACAACTCATTTCTTCTGGGAGACAACTTAAATCAGCTGTGTAGGTGGTGCAAACATACCTGCAAACCTTCTAGAGCGCATCCTTCATCTTGCCACCCAAGCAGGTAAGGAACATGAAAACCGGAGGCATTGAAGTTAGGTAGGGAAGACAAGAGTTTACTGCACTGGGCACCAGAGGCGGTAGGACTGTGAAGGAGTTGGGACAAAAACCAAAGATTATCGGGTGCTAACTGTCGTGAAATACTTTATATGTTAGTTCTGAATCTTTTCAGAAGCTATGAAAGAGTTGCCCTCATTATTTTGGTTTACAACCAGAGTGTGCTTTTTCTGCCCTTCCTTCCTTCCTTCCTTCCTTCCTTCCTTCCTTCCTTCCTTCCTTCCTTCCTTCCTTCCTTCCTNCCTTCCTTCCTTCCTTCCTTCCTTCCTTCCTTCCTTCCTGTCCCTTTTTCTGTAGACACAATTATATATTTTTTTCAGAAGGTATTCTCTGTAGTTAGCTCTGTCATCATATGTTCTCACAGGAATTTCTTTGGGATTTCTTGAACCACCAGGAGGGTCCACGTGTAAGAGATCATTTAAGCCATGGAGAGATCAACCTTAAAACATTTCCCAGAGAAGTTGCCAATCAGATACTTGCATTTGCAGTCACACTTCTGTGCAGATTTTCAGATGAGGACGTGACTGCTTTTAAGGTAGGGATCAAAGTTATGCTGTCAAGAATGACTAGTTTTGAATGCCAAATTGATTTCAGAGAGTCTTACAACTACATTTTTCTTGATAGTCACTTTTTGTGGAAATATAGAATTCCTCCAAGTATAAATTGTGAAATTGTAGTTCTCTAATATTGTAGTGAATTTCAAGCAGAAGGCTTTCCCAAAGATTGCCTTTTCTTATTGTAGCTTAATTTGTTAGTTTAATCACATTTTATTCACATAGTTGACCCATTGATTATAGTGCTACCACTTAATTTTGTTAGATTGTGTTGACAGCTATCCTGTTCGCCTTTATGGTAATTCAACAGATATATAGAACAACTGTAGTTCAACCATAGAGGCATGTGAGATTTAAGACTGTTTCTCTCTGAGATATATAAATAATAGAAGTAGCACAATAATGGTTGCATGGTTTGTGTCTGCGGTTTATATTGTGAATTTCTGTCCACATTTTCTCTAGCAAAACGTTTCTCAACATTAGTGTTTATTACATTTTCTTCTCCCAATTTCCTGTTAATATTTGCAATTACCTTCTTTCAATATGCTAAAGCATACTTTGAGATAAAACTTCTCTTTGTTGGGTGTAGCTCTTGTTGCTAGATTGCATGTTGCTCTATTAAGAGAATATGTGATTACTGCTATCAGGTTTCAGAGTCGTGTCAAAGAAAGTAATAATTTCTCACTGTGCTCATTATTGTTTCATCCCTCACACATTGGGAAATCTTAATTCAGTTGTCTAAGGGGCTTACATATAGTTAAACATAAGTCTATGTCTGCATAATATTAGGACTTGATTTTTTTAAAATGTTGTCTTTTGACAATTTTCTTGTAAATCAGGAACATGTGGGCATAAAACCATTGATGAACTGTACAAGTTGCTACCGTTCTCGGTTTCATCCAATTTCCCGCCTCAAGAAACAGGTAGGTACTTCTAGCTAAAGGCATTGAAGTCTGTGAATCCTTGAAATTGGTCTAAATGCTGTTTTCATACTTTGATTGCCCTAAAATATTAGAATTCTGAGTTAACTTCCTTTCTGGTTTACACATTTTTTTTTAATGAGCTTTCAAGTTTTGTCATACATAATTTAGATTTGTTAAAAGGCGAAGTAATTAAATGTATTCCTTCTGTTGATGCAGTGCTTTGTAGATCACTGCACTGCGTATTTTTATTCTTACCTGAATACTTGCTGTTCTGCAAATTTATGACTACTGAAGAGGTAGCTTACTGCTAATTGCATTTTTTTTTCTAAAATAATCCCTTATAATAAGAAAAGTGAAATATGTTGCCCAATCTGTCAAAGACTGTGTGTTGCATAAAATTTCTCATGATACATTTTGAATTCTTAGGTGCTAGAGTGCATGAAGAGCATTCACTTATGGTCTGAACTACCAGTGGTGCCTGAGGAACAAGTTCAAGCAATTAAAGGGTATATGTATGCCATTAGAAAGGATAATTCCCAAAATAGTTTTAAACAATGGAAACTGAGATGATGAATACTTTATTAGGGAGATTATAGACACCAAGGGGTTGCAATAATTACAGGGGAATGAGGACACATCTGAAACTTGCAGCAGTTCAGTGTCTCCATGTACCATTTCTGAAGAGATAGTGAAGAAGCTGTTAGGAAGTTAAACTATATCTCGAGCCAGTTTATCTACAAAGACAATAAGATGGTTTACCAGATGAGAAACGTTAAACAGTTGCTTGTTCGAAAAAGGGCCTGTAAGCCAAATCAATGGAAGACATACGTGGGATATTAAGTAGAAAATGAATGTAACATTCTCTTGTAATTTGAAAAGCAGGAAGTCTTTAATAACATCGCTGGAGAAATTGTATTGATTAAGAGAAATTCATCTGGGAAGCCAACAGAAAATGCTGAGAGACGAAAATTCAATGCATTTGGCACATGCTTAATGTTTTGATGAACAAGTAAAGGATTAAGAAGGATTTGGAAGATGCATACTGAGAGAATGTTATCTTCGGTAAAAAGAAAATAATGTTCAGAAAATAGAGGGAAAGGAACTGAAATAAAAGACTGAGACCAGACATTGGATATATTTCTGCCCCCAAAATTTACATCCTGATCTGTGTTGTTTAGACAAGCAATAAACACTATGCTCTGACTTCATCTCAAATCTTTTGTTTCTTTTGTTTTGTTTTGTTTCAAGGTTTGAAGGAAATGCTGAAGCTACCAGTGCTTTTGTTTTAAAAACATCGGAAATTCTCTCTCAGTTACATCAGTATCTGCCCCACAATTGCTACAGTTCAGATGATCCAGTGAATAGTGACCAAACAGATAGGTAAGCTTAATGTGCTCTGCCTTCCTGCTGTCAACTTCTGTGTACAACTCAGCACAAGAACTCTCATGTTACTCATTCAATGATTTTTTAGAGCAGTTGCATGCACTTTTCCAACTTTGCTTTTGTTTTAATCTAAAAATTGTAGGGGTTCAGCTAAGGATCATCTTGAAAATGAAGAATATATTCAGAACATTGTGACCGAAGGGTTCTGTTTTGAAATGGGCATGGAAAAAATAACTAGTTTTCTTTCAGATTTGAAGCAAAATGTTTTAAATATGTCAGGTCATATCTGCACTCATGTTTCATGAATTAATACTACACCAGAAATTTGTTTTATTCAGTGTGTGTTTGATGTCACAGTTATGGACAACATTTAAAACATTGATATGCCTCTACCTGTTTCTATTCTTCCTATGCTTTAACATCAAGATTTTGAAATAGAAAATACCATATTTATACTTGTTGTCAGACTTAGAGATATATTGGTAGTTCCAATTATATTTAAGTTGTAATAGTGATCAAAACATTTGGGCTTTTAATTGGCACTCTTGTGACTTTAAGAGACTCATGTCTAAGTTAATATGGTGGAAAAAGACTCTTCTAATCAAACTTTATCAGGTGTGAGCAGGATAGTGCAAAGAGGATACCTGTTCCTTTAGTTCCTTAAGTCCTGGGCACCTTCTGTTTACTACCTCTCAATCTGTCTTTTTTTTTTCGTTGGTTAAAAAGGAGCCTGATCACTAAAGCTTAAAACCATTTTTTTTTAAAGAATTTTCTGCCTTTATTACCCATTCTCGTTATTTTTCTGATGTTCTGAAGATAATTTGTGTATGAGGGAGGTAAAAAAACACTTTTCTAAGAACTGCGTGTTTAAAATAATGTGTGACACATTATGTGAGCAGATTAGGATATGATTGCAGAAAGGTATTTTAGTGTTTTAACAAAGTGTAATGTGATGTGCTGCTGATTAAAAAATGACTCACTACCTGCTTTTTTACAAAATGTTATGTCACTTGCTTGCTGTGCCCAGAAGAAAGAGCACACACTAATAGATGTGTTAAATAGTACCACTTATTTTAGTGGATACCAATTAATTGTAAATTGAAATATAATGGGAGACTTCAACCACAACCATGCTGTGATTTGATATGTGCAGTGTGTCATTTCAGACAGACAGTTTTCTTATTGCGACTGTATTTCTTTGATTTGACATGGGAAGCAGTAATTACCCACAGTTTTGTAATTATATTCAATAAAGTGATGTAGAACAGAATCACTGCTCTTACTACATAGATCTTGCTTTTTTGAGTTGTCAAGTAACAGTAATCTACTTACAGATTTTCAGAGTTAAAACATTATTATTCAACCACATTGAATATGAAATACATCTTGCATTAAGTTCTGCGGGCTAGATTGAAACTAATATTTATTTCCTGTTTTAAAGGCTCTTAGCTGAAATTTGTGATATGCACATTTGCACACTCTACTCCCCACGGTCCGTTCTGGAAATATTGGTGGTTCTCCGTAAGATAATCACACAGTGCCATCAAGTGTCAGGACAAGTTATTGCGAGCATTGAGTTGAGATACGAACAGTGGATAAACAAAACTCTGCGTTCTCGCCAGAGGCAGAACTATCTAAGAATGTTAAACAGGTTAGACGATGTTTTTCCTTTACTTTATGGCCCGGTGTATGAGAGGATGGTGGCATGCTGTTGTTGCTGTTTTCAGTGGTTAATCTTAGATGTTTGTGTTAACCCTGATTTTCCTTATGTACTAAATTAAAATAACAAGAAAATCTCAAGATAGAAAATGATGAGTTATTATACGACATCACTGCAAATTATAAGCTGTTAAATAAAAATATCTAGACTGTGTTTTTGAATTACCAGTTTTTCCTATTTAGGCATTGAGAAGTGCCATTAAAGTTTTATCTGAGTGCAATATGTTAAATTAATGACAACACTCTATCTTTTTTAGTCCCGTTCTTCAATGGTGGACTTCTGACAGTCTTCTTTTTTCCACATTTGGTATGCAGTTTTTTAGAATGGATTCAGAAGTCAGAAGAATGTTTTATAGTAATGATATTAATTTAATTTGCTTTAATTTATAGTTTTTGCTCATTTCTAGCATTAAGTTTTTGTTGCCGGTGTTACGTCTGATCTTGGTGCTGATAACTCTAGAACTAGTCAATATCCATGTGGTTGATAAGAAGAATGCTTTTGATTATCAGCAGTATCTAAAGTAAGTATATAGAACTTACATTATGCAAATAGGTAGCTCTGCATACTCCTTTCATGGCCATTCGAGTAAATTTGATCTGTGGAATAGATCCCTTAGGGGAAAAAAAAAAAAAAGAAAAGCCTAACAGCATAACTTTCAATACCTTGTCAGTCATCTTTTTGTTTTTGTGGTTGTCATTATATGTTATACAATGTTCACTCAAGAACTAAAAAGAGGTAGTTGAAAATATATGGTGCAGTTATTCACATTTTCATTTTTATTAGACTCCTTGTTACTAAAAGTAGAGATTGATCAACATACACAAAAAATATTAATGCATAAAAGCTGTGTTTAGTATATGAGTAACTTGTGTTACAGTTAACTGCTGTTCGGATATTGTAGGCATTGTGAAACTTATGACTATGCAAGGCAAGAAAGCTTAGTGGAGGAAAATTCCGTTACACATTATATAACCACACTCTTTGTATGGCAGTGTTTAGTTGTAGTTCTGAAAATGACTGCTTCTTGCTGCAAGAGTGAGAGAGTGTGTCTCTTCCAGAAGTAGAAGAAAATTTATGGCATTGGTCCATCCAGAGGGAGATCTGGAAATTTGAAGAAAAGTAACATGTTTAAATTAGTCATTAAGTTCCCTTTTATCCTTTAATGATTTTTTTTTTTCATTTTTATTTCTTAAAGGTTTTTGAAGTCCATTTTGCAGTATACTGAGAACTTGGTGACATACACAAATCAAGAGAAAAACAAGTGGGATGAAACCATGGAGCTTACAAACAAGGCTTTGGCAAAAATAAAGAGTTTCAGTGACAAAAACCTCATGTTAATGCAGTTAGCTACATAAATCATTTTAAGATTATGTGGACATTATTATATTTTGAGAGTTTTAGAGTTGCCCAATATCATAAGTCTAAGACCTAAAGACAAACCTCATCAATCATTGTCAAATTTCAAATGCAGTATTTATTATTTTTACTAGAAGCAAGTTTTGAATGATCGGTTCAAAGTTTTGAATTGATTTTGAAGATTTGAATGATCAACCTTCCCCAAAACAGACTGTGCCAAATCTAGTGAAAAGGGTTGGCTGTAAGATAATAAGGATACAAGTTCTACTTGTGTTTTGTAGCTTGGTTTTCATATTTTCCTATTATTTGAAAACATCAAAGAGAGCAGTGTGAATGAATGCTCTGAAAAAAATTAAATAAAGTACTTTTTCATTTTGATGAAGTATGCTGCAGACAATGTCAATGATTCTTGCTTTAAAATGTTGCTTGTTGCAACATTTTGCATCAGCAGTGCTCATTGAAATTGAGCGTTAGTTCAAAATAGGATCAAATCTTGCACAGAGATAGAGCTGATAACAAACCAATCAGTTGCTAATATTCCAGAATTAAAACAAACAAAAGAAGGAGAGACCAGGATGGAAAAATAGCTTTTGGATGACACATGTCTTTTTTTTATTTGTTTGTTTTGTTTTTTTCTCCATATTTTCTTCTGCTAAATCCCATTTATCTCCCTAGCCTACTGAATTAATTTCATACTGATTAAATCTGAACACCCACATGTACACACTCAGACACATATTCATTATGGTTCAAAAAAGTTTTCCCTTGTTGCACACTACATTAATTTGAATAATTTATTTTTTCGAAAGTAGTTCTCCCCTTTCTCTTCCCCAGTGAATACTATTTCAAAGGAATGCATCAATTTAAGAACTGACTAGCAGAAGACCACCAATCTAGATCCATTTGCTTTATCCTACAGAGAGTAATACCATAGGGTAATGTCTGCAGAGTGTTTGGCTATACAAAAGATTAGAGATTCAAGTTACATTTTTAATGTGATTCTTCGCAATATTTCTTCCCTGGATATCAGTGTGAGGAAAACTGGGCTGCTTTACTAGTCCAATTAAGGCGGGGGGGAGCAGGTAGGGGTGGTATAAATTAACATCATATTACCTCCTTTGTACTACTCTAGCAATACACTGTGTGTTGGAAATTGAACTTTTACATATTTCTTAAACTTTCTGTTGCTTCAGAATTATGTGTTGTAAGAAAAAGAAAATTAGAGAAAAAGGGTTAAAGGTAGGAAAAGAATGTAATGAATCAAATATAGTCTGTGAGCCACAGTCAGAAATTCCAGCTTTTTTAATACTTGAGGTAGCAAATCCTAGTTATATTTTTTAAAGGTTTAGTTCTCTCTGCTGTCATTGCTCAGAAGTGTTACTTTTTGATAGGTGTAGTTTGGTAGAGACTTTTAACGTACCTGGTTTGCTTGTGATAAATATTGCAAGGCAAATATATTTTTAAACTTTACTTATTTATTGTAGGAAGAAGATTAAGAAAGTAAAATACAGTCATGGTTTAGAAGTGCATAAATAGAGGATGAACTTTTTTATTACTGGAAGTATGTTCATGTACTGGAATCACTCTAAAGAACAAAGGTACATATTTTTAACAGCATGATCCTTTTCTTTCTCTTTTATTTAAAATTTGCCAAAATTATCTTGTGTGCTGTTCTTTTCATCCATGTGTGCCTAAGAAGGTGTACATTGGCAGCTTCTCCTTTACTAGTTAGCAGCATAAATGTGATTTCCTCCTTTAAACCTGTAAAAAGGAATTAGATATTCTATAAACTTCACAGCATTATGTACAAAAGAAAAATAGAAGCAAAGAAACAAACAAACAAACAAAATCACCCTGATAGCGTAGCATCCCATTTTCTCTTGAAGGACCACCTTAGATAACTGATCCATAGGGAAAGATTATCCCATATAAAAAGAAACACCTGTGCCATACCAGTGCAAGGTCTTGATTCAGTTCTTGCCACCTCAGCCAGTTTGGTAAAGTTTCTAAGCAATTAAAAACTGTGTTTTTTCTTGAAAACTTGCAAAAAAGCAATCCCTCTATTTATTGCCAGTACATGTAATCTATATTTTTGCAAATGGAAAACAGGAGCTGGTATGAAGGAAGAATAGCCCCTTTTTGTTTGTTTTTTTGTTTGTTTGTTTTGTTTGCTTGTTTTTGTTGTTTTTTAATATCATTTTATATAATTTCTTCCAGAAGGCCACCCAATAATTGTGTAAGCACTTATCTCTTCAGGTTATTAAAATATAGTAAATTCTCCAAAGTCCAAGAGTTGTAAGGCAAAAGGGAAGTCACTAGCACTTAATGGAAATATTTGAGAAGATAGAAGAGGAGGACTTCCCTGAATACTAGGCACATTCCTTCTTGTTTATTTCAAATGTAATTTAAGTGTATGCTTACTTAGCATAAAGCAATTGCAAACTTAAATAACATGCAGTTGGATCAGTTACTTCACAGAAGTATTTATATGCCTAAAATTTATTTGTATATCCTCCTAGAACCTGCTCAGCAAACGTTTGCATACTTCCTTTAGTGTCAAATAATAGGGTAAATTGTAGCCCTTTTATTTGCTTTTCCTCCTTCAGAAGCTCTCTGATAGGAATGCTGCCTACCCTCTATTGTTAGACAAATTTGAACAGTTGCATCAATTTGATTAATTCTAACTTGGCACTATTATTTCTTAGGCCTTTCCAGCAGAACTAAATGCACGGGTCATAGTTTCTTCACACTGTTAAAAGCCTTGCAGAGTAGAGATACATGGTCAATATATGTTCTACAGTATGTATGGAAGAGCAAATGACCTAAAACATGATAGAGACTGTTGTGTTTGTCCTATTAAATGTTTTTTTGAAATTACTTTCTCCACTTCCTTTACTCATCTCCACCATCTGTTTGGAGTCATTTTGAGTTTTAAGATAATAAAAAGAGTATTTAAGATAATAAGAAGAGTATTTTGATTCTGTGATATAAAGCAGAAGGTTCCTCTTGGTTTAACCCATTATCTCTGAACAATAAAATGCAAAGGTTAATAGGCATTGTTAGCATTATGCTAACTCATAGGACTACAGAAGCTTCTCTTAGTCACATATATTTATCTATTTCTTTAAAATAGAAGTCAAATTGTTTCTTGTAAAGTGTATTTTTGCAGTGAATTCTGAGAGTTAATGTCATTGTGTTATCCATTTTATATAAATCTTGCTTAATTCCATCCAATTTTATATTTCAGAATTAGTTATTCATAAAAAAGTCAGACAGCTAAATAGGTCCTGTGGCTAAGCTTGTGTTAAGCATAATACTCAATGTATTGATGCTCCAGAATACATGTTCTTACTTTAGGAAGTGTTAGCACTAAATCTTCACAAGAACTCTTGACCTTCCCTAGGGCTGCATTAGCTCCAGTCACAAATAGTAGTCTTCACAATGAAGATCTGCTTTGCTAAACTTCATATAAGGCAATACAAAGATCTAAAATGTAATTAATAAATCTGGCACCATAAATTTCGTATTTGTTGGCAAAAATACTAAAAAGGTGTGTTCTCCTACATCCCAAAGGCAATAGAAATATTCCCACCTCATGTCAGTGGATGTGAAATCACTTCCAGACTGAAGTAATGCTCTAGATCCTACTTTATGCTGTTTCTAAAATGTTTTGGCATTGCCTTATGCTGTGCTGCCATAGTGCTATACTTTTCCAAACCATACTTTTTCTCTTGCATGAAATCCCATGTGCTTGTTCAATTGTTGCTGATGTCCTTAACACTACAGATGTTTCAAACACATATATATCTTTTCTAGGCACTAATTTCTCATTAGCTTTGAGGACAATTAATTTCCTTCTTTGTATTCTTTTCAAGTAAGCAGACATTATATTTACCTTGAATTGACAGAGTTTTTCAAGGAAATTAAATTTAATAAAAGTACTTGCTTTCTTGAAACTGAAACTTCTCAGAAAGCATAGTGGTATTAGGTATGTATTGAGAAGCTGTCTTGGGTAGTTCAGAAAGTAAAAGGAATTTAAGAAACTCCACAACTTTCTCTGGAAAGATTACTATTGTGATATATGTGTGCTTTATAGAACAGTGCATGTTCCTCAAAGCATTGTCTTTACTTCACTGAGGGGCAAAATGAAATTTCAAAACCTTAAAAGATGTTGCAAACTACGCTATTTGTCTTCCAAACAAATCTAGTGTTGCTGTTATGGTCTTCAGCAAGCAAGAGTCTCTTAAAGCATCATCTGTAATAGATGAACAAGAAAGCAGACACAGGTTCACACAAACCCTTTTTGCACACACCCATATTTCGCTGTTAAAACAGAGGCAGTCTTTCTCCTATGCTTTCTGCAGAAGTGTGTGGGGAGTAGCAAAGAAGCTCCTAAACAGTCCACTAAAGAGGGAGTTTTGTCATTGGGACGGATGAGGAGGGTAGACTAAATTACTTACTTCGCTGAAAAGGGCTTCAAACTTTACATCATCAAAACCATTTATTTGACAGACTAAGTCATTGTATGTGTCAAGTTGTGGCACTACAGGATAGATTTAGCTATTTCCACAAAATCCCTTCCCTTTGCAGAAATATTTTTTGTTTGACAGCTGAAACTCCCCATTGAAGGCCCTGGTGAAGATACATGGCTATATAGTACACTGCTGGTGTTTACAGATGAAAGGAGAGCAAGATGATTTTTGTGCATCTGAGGAGAAAGTTATCAGGGAGGTTTCTCTTCAGATGCGTAGAGTTACACCAGGATCTTACTTCTCATGACGTTGGTATAAAGTACATGGGTTATAAAAATGTCACTATGACACTGGTGACACTGGGAACTGAAATATCCTGTACAGCCATAGACAATATGAAAAGAGCCAGAGAGCTGGAATTCAGAAGGAAGCATGAAATAGCCTAGTTGAACCTCCTGTACATCCTAGACTCTTGAAAAACACAATATAATGTGAATTTGTTCAAGTGACAACAGTTTTGTGCTTAAAGGGACTTTGTCTCGGTACTGGAAAACAAGGTACCAGCCCCTGATTTCCGATCCAGATTAATTGGTGTTGCCAGCAGGTCAAGGGAGGTGATCCTTCCCCTCTCCTCAGCTCTGGTGAGGCCGCACCTGGCGTATCGTGTGCAGTGCTGGGTTCCTCAGTACAAGAGGGACGTGGAGCTTCTAGAGAGGGTCCAGCATAGAACAACAAAGATGATTAAGGGACTGGAATATCTGTCTTATGAGGAAAGACTAAGCAAGCTGGGCCTGTTTAGCCTAGAGAAGAGAAGCTTGAGAGGAGATGTGATGAGCACATACAAGTACCTGAGGGGAGAATGTAGGGAGGATGGAGCCAAACTCATCTCGGTGACCAATGATAGGACAAGGGGTAGTGGGTACAAGTTGAAGCACAGGAAGTTCCCTTCTTTACTGTGAGGGTGACAGAGCCCTGGAACAGGCTGCCCAGAGAGGTTGTGGAATCTCCTCCTCTGGAGATCTTCCAAACCAGGCTGGATACCATCCTGTGCACATGCTCTAGGCTTGAGCAGGGGGGTTAGACTAGATGATCTCTAGAGGTCCCTTCCAACATTAACCATTCAGTGATTCTGTGATTCTGTGACTGCAAACATTCAATATTTCTGAGACCAAAAGAAGCCTGGAATAACCAAAGCCATCCAGAGGGTGCACACCCAAGGAAGCTGACAAAACAAATCAATTTTCCATGCAGGTTTTTTGTTTGTTTGTTTTTTGTCCTAAATAGAATTGCTTGGAGCTGATCTGTCCAGAAGTGCATTGGCATTCCTTATGCATTCAAATAGTCTTTCTCAAGTCTTTCTCCAGTCTTTCTCAAAATTCTTCCATTCCTGAAGTATTTAATACCTAGAATTGTAACAAAGAATGTACTGGAGCAAGTGTGGTATTTCGTCAAAGTATTACTTATGTCTGTTATAATTGCTGGCCTTGTCCCCTGAGCTCTGTCTTTCCCTGGAACTACTATTTACTTAGTGAAATGATACAAACATAGATGTGGAGTCTACAACATGGCTTGAGAAAGGTGGTTGAAACATTTTGTTTACAAAAAATCTCCAAAAACTGGGTAATGCTAATGAAGGAATAATTGCTGTCAGCCTTCATCCAAGCTTAATAAATAGGGAGAAAGAAAACAAGCAGAGCTGGTGATTTGCTTCTCTGGTATGATCTTAGAAGCTAATGTCAATCATCCTAACTCAAAGAATTTATGATAGAAGTTTTGAAAAAAAATGAGGAAAATCGCTGTCTTTCTGTGCAGGCCAATGAAATCCCTTTGCATCTTCTTGCATGATGCTTGAAGAAAAGCTGATCTTTGAAGTAGTTATGTTGTAGTTGTGTGAAACGTTAATCTTTTTGTAACTTCCACGGATCATCATGTCAAAATAGAGGTTTGTTGAGTGAGCACTGTGCAAACACATTGAAACGTCGAATTACGATAGATATTTGCATGTGGAAAACAAACATGTTCGTTATTTCCTCACTATCATTTTCTAGTTACTGGTCTCCATTGGGATGATAGAATGGGGTCAAGTTGTAGAATCATAGAATCATTATAGCTGGAAAAGGCCAGGACGCCGTTGGCCTCGGCTACCTGGCTCATATTCAGTCGGCTGTTGACCAGCACTCCCAAGTCATTTGCTGCTGCACAGCTCTCCAGCCACTCTGCCCCAAGCCGGTAGTGCTGCATGGGGTTGTTGCGACTGAAGTGCAGGATTTGGCACTTGGCCTTGTTGAACCTTATACGGTTGGTCTCTGTCCAACAATCCAACCTGTCCAGATCCCTCTGCAGAACCTTCCTACCCTCAAGCAGATCAACTCTTCCTCCCAGCTTGGTGTCATCTGCAAATCTGCTGAGGGTGCACTCAATCCCCTCATCCAGATCATTGATAAAGATATTAAAGAGGACCAGCGCCGATACTGATCCCTGGAGAACACTGCTTGTGACCGGTCACCAGCTGGACTTCACTCCATTCACCACTACTTTCTGGGCCCAGCCATCCAGCCAATTTCTTACCCAGTGAAGAGTACAGCTGTCAAAGCCGCCAGCTTCGCCAGGAGAAGGCAGTGGGAGACGGTGTCAAAGGCCTTACTGAAGTCTAAATAGACCACGTCCACAGCCCTTCCCTCATCCACTGGGCAGGTCACCTGCTCGTACAAGGAGATCAGGTTGGTGAGGCAGGACCTGCCTTTCATGAAGCCATGTTGGCGGGGCCTGATCCCCTGGCTGTCTGCTCCATAACTTTCCCCGATACCAAGATCAGGCTGACAGGCCTGTAGTTTCCCAGATCTTCTCTCTAACTCTTCTTGCACATAAGTGTCATATTGGCAACTCTCCAGTCGTCTGGGACCTTCCCTGTCAGCATTGTTCGTCCTCATAGCAATATCATACACGTGACTGACATATATGTAGAACTTCAAATGTAACCTTTTGAGTTTCATTATCACAGTATTATACAGAAAGGTTTTACAGTAACAGAGCAACAAAATTGATTTACTTTATCTTTCATTGCCTGTCTGCTGGCTGCTTTTAAGCAGCCTGATAGTCTTTGAAGCAGACACACGGTGGCAGTGTTTGGTAATTCAAAAATGCATTCCATCCTGAGAGTCGCTTTCTGAGCTCTTTCTTAGAACGCATATAAAGAAAACAAATTTTCTTTTAACCTCGTCAGCATTGTTATTGCTTACATATCCTCATATCCTTCATTATAATTATTGCTTCAAATGAAACTTTTTTTCTAATTTCTTTCAGAACACTTTTGAAGCAACTGAACATCTCTAAAATAAAGTTTTGCAGACAGCATTCTAATAACTATATAGAGCTTCAACCCCATCACTAAAGTACTTGCCAAGGACTTTTCCAATTTGCTAGAAGTCCTCCAAGTCCTTCTCAAGTAATTTCAGGGTTCTCCAGGTTTAATTTAAAAAAAATGGAGTTAGCTTCCTGCAAAATGTAGGATGCTATTGACATTCCTAAAAGAAAGGATGCTCGATTGTCCTTTGTTATTTGCAGTGATATAATAAAAAAAAAAAAAAAAAGTCTCAAAAGCAAAGCCCATGTTCTTCCAAAAGTGATATTTAGCATTTTCTGGTCAAGGAATATGTTTATTGGGAAAACTGCTTGGAGGTCTCAGCCTTATTTTTGTGGTAATGATTTCTTAGTCTATTAAAACAGAAATGTGCTATTCGTATGTCTCTCTGCAAAGAATATATAGTTGAGCATTGCTTGTTGGGTGGCCTTTGAAATTCATGTCCACAGTAGCATTTTCAGACCATGCAGAGAGGTTGCAGTTAAGAAAAAATTTCATTCACATGAGGCAATTTTTTTATGCTGTAAAATCTTGTGTAGAAATGTTGGAACATCCCCAACAAAGCTTGTTTTTTCCTTATGCTACATTAGTACATCTGGTCCTTGTATGGTATATCACCTTTTTTTTCATAAATTGATCTGCAGATGTTAAGCAGATTCCTATCCCATCTACTTCAGTAGAGAGGTTTTACTCCACTAAGTATCTGAGCCATGCTGTTTGAGTCTCCCTTGAAGTGGATTTATTCCTATCTGTGTTTCTTTTTCAGGGGACTCAAAGAATTATGCATGTATTTTTGATAAAGCAGCATGTAGAAAAGCCTATACATGGTTTATACCAGTGGGTTACTTGCCAAGAAGGGGCACCATGTGTGGTATTTCACAGCCATATTCCAAACTTTTATTTCCATAATATTTTATGTTTCAAAACAAAAAGAACTTCGCATACAGCATCAGTTGTTTTTTGGAAATTTTGCAGGGACAGTATTATACGTTGGATCATCTGATTTTCGCTCTTTTTATATTTCCAAGGATAAATGCAGAAGATCTCTTATTAAATAAGTTTATGTCTTTTTAAAATATATATTTTCAGATAGAAACTGACTGAACTGAAGATACCTGTTGTCTGTCTCCACTGGGCTCCAGGCAAGAGGATGT
Source organism: Nothocercus julius (assembly GCA_013398735.1). Classification (NCBI taxonomy): domain Eukaryota; kingdom Metazoa; phylum Chordata; class Aves; order Tinamiformes; family Tinamidae; genus Nothocercus; species Nothocercus julius. The sequence goes on from VZSV01000037.1 coordinate 3,459,980, forward strand.
AAATATGGTAATGAATAATCTGTGAGATCGAGCTGGCGTTTTTTCTGAAGGTGAGAATCTAAGACAATGTATACAATTAAAACCAACAGCCTTGCTTACCAAAAGGAGTCCATGCCTTCTGGCATTTTCTGCTGAATACCTCCTCTGTTCCTCTCCCATGCATATGCATCTCACAGTTTCTCTACAGAGAAGAAGAAGAAAAAAAAAAAAAAAAAGCATAGTAGAACCAGCCAGCGCCAGTTTGTTTTCCATGTTTTCTTTTCTCTGTAAGGGATTAGTTGTAGTAACAGATTTCATGTGCCAGAAAGTGGGTGAACATTAACTATTTTGCCATGCACTGATCCTTCCCACAGCCCTGCAAAATTTGAAATGCAGGAATGGTTATTCATTAACATTTCTTTGTGTCTACAGGAAGTACATTTACTATGTAAACATGTTTTATATAGAACATACAGCTGTTTTGAACGAGCATTCAATGAAACATAAGAGTACAGTGCCTACACTGGCACTTCAGAAACTCCAAGATACCACAGTATTGTGTTTTGGAAGAACAAACATACAAAGACTTTGTTGGGAAGAAAAGAATAATGGAAGTTTCTTTAAAAAACAGATCTTTCTTCTAATTTGTTTGATTTTTTTCAGATCTGAAATGCTCGGCACTGACTTAGGATGCACGGTCAGTATTAGAAGTGGGTTTTTCTGAAGTTCCTTATGTTGATTTTACCACAGATTTTATTAAAAGCACAGATTGATTTTAGCACAGATTTACTCAAGCATCACTAGATAGTCCACTTCTAATACATTGTGAGGTATTTTGCCACAGAAAAACTTACGTAGTGGAGAAAACAGCTATTTTGAACAGCTAGAGGAATGTAGAAGTTCTTGTCTTGAGAACTTTAATCTCAAATCTGGGAGGAGTTTTACCAATAAATCTACATCTTTGTGCAATAGACGTATTTGTGTCTGTGCCTTTCTGCAAACAGCTCCACTAGTTACGCTCTAGCTTAATTGCATTTTACATAGTGGAGCACTTTGAAAAGCTGAGGAACATTTTCACTTTCCAGAAAGAGCAGAGTGTTTTGGCTGGGGCTGGGCCTGCTTGTGACTGAAGATGTTTTGCCCCTTTCAGAGCAACAGGCTGGTGCACTTACAAAGGTATTTCTCAAACAGAGACATGACTACTGGGGGCTCCCCATGTAAAGTTCACCTGGGGACCACAGGGCCAAGCAGATGAGGTGGGATGTGGAAGAAAGTTATATAGGGCATGCTGACCCCATGGACAACTCCACACTACATAAATGGAAATAAATAGCAAGTGATGAGTTTGCAGGCTTCTTGTAAATGGACTTTCATTAGAAGTGCTCTAATTGTCTGGTTAACATTCAAAGTAAAACAGAGATGAAATAAAAATAGCAATACCCAAGTAACCTGCCATGGTACTGTTGTAAACCGTCTGGCTTCATTGCTTCCCTGTGGCTGTGTTTAATCTGCAGTCCCCAGGGTGCTTACTGAAGCCCATGTGGGCATACCCAAGATAGGCTAAACATGCTGCAAAGTAGCTGCAAGCATTGGACTTGGTCCAAGCCAAAGGATGCAGCATTTGCCCAGACAGGTTGGTAGATTAACACACGAGAGCAACTGCTAAGGTGCCAGCTGCTCTGAAATGGGTTTGGATGTATCTGAGTGAGCTGTGATCTCCTGTTGGATCTCTCTACTGATTGGTCTGATCTCTCCACTCGAGGCTTTGGGGATTTAGGGGTCTTATTCTTACCAAGCTCTGGAGCAAACCCTGGCATACAGTACAAAGTGTCACTCCCTGGGAGGTGGCCTTGTAAACTCATGTCTCTCGAAATTCACACTCTGCAGAAGGAGGTTTACCTTCACTGAAACGCCAAAGGCTTGAGCAGGCAGCACTGATGCTCTGTTCTGGTGTCCAAAGGCAGGGAGGTACGGGCTGGTATGTTGAGTTTTTTGTTTAAACTTTAGCTGGGGTAGCCCTCTCTCAGAAAAGCCCATGACGGAAGAAGAAGATTCTGGTGCTAAATGCCTGTTGTATGCACAAGTTTTGCTTAGGAAGGGGATGATTGCTAATTGTTGTAAAGGAAGAATAATAATACTATTAAACTGGCAGGGTAGTACAATGATAGGCGATAACAGTTAGATGAGGTCATGATTTTTGGATGAATGGCAGCTATGCAGGAGTGGAAGGTTAATTCTACACAGTTGGTAAAGAAAAAGTACCTCCTCCTCCCCCCTCAAAAAAATAAAAATAAAAAAGGGGTGAAAAAAGCTGCAATTGACCCTTCAGGATATAATGCACTTGTGTCAACATGGACTCTACCCAAACATTGTTCAGCTGTGGAAGCAGCTGGATGCCCTGCCCTCTGGTTTATGTAGCCTGCAGGGAGGGGTAAGAGAGAGAGAGGAGGTGAGGGAAGAGGGAGGGGAAAAAGAGGAGAGAAGATGAAGCAAGTCCAGCTCACCTCTTAAAACAACACTGTGCTCTCAACCAAAAATGTGCTGTGAGATCTGTCAGGGCTTCTTTCTTGATATTTAGTGGCCTGCATCATCAGGGAAAGAGTAACTACCTCAAAACCACAAGAATTGTTAAAAAAAAATACATTTTTTTTGCCTTCCTTTAAAATATTTTCCTTCTGGAGGGTGAGGGATATAAGAAAAGAGTAAAAGCTATTCTTCTCTGGCGTGCTACATTTGAGATCTAATTTATAGGATTCAGTGCAGCATGATGGTGTCGTTTTAATGGTGTATTAATGCTAGAGTCTGGAATATTTATTTGGTTGAAAAGTGCATCTGATACTAAATACATCTCTGGGGAGATGGCTGTAGGATGATTATGGAGCTGATGGCCATCAAATTGATAGCATTTCTCTGCCCTCCTGAGTCATCTGCTGTAAAAGTGAAACGGTGTTTTCTGGGTAAGAATGATGGTCTATCTGCTGTCCTTGGGGCAGATGTGGCCCAGCACCTGCGCTCTGGGTCCATAATAGACAGAGACACTACACAATTATCTTCCAGTTTTGCTGCTCATTTCTATTCAAGTTAACCAGCAGTTGCTTAATATGAGGAATCATATTTTACGCTTTAAGGCTTTACCACCCACCATTTTATTTATTTATTTACCATCTATTATTCATACTAGAACTACTGGCCAATTTAACCTGAATGGTAATATTTGTAATCCTTCCCTCCTTACTTTTTTCTTTTGGCTTAAGTTTTCCTTCTGCAGTTGTACATGTCTAAAAGCAGAGGGGAGGGGATGTTGCTGTTGTGTTTAATCTAGTAAACTATGGGTTTCATAGGAAATGGTACCCAGTACAGATGCTTGGCATCCCTTACTTTAAGACAGATTAATGTGCTTTAGACAGATTTTAGGAATCGCAGGAGAGAGAGCATTACAACTGCCTCTAGTTTATTATTTGCACTATGGTTGTAAGTAAACACACTAACTGAGATTATAAATCATCTAACTGAATTTGGTTTCTCGCTTTCACTTTGGTGCTATGTACAGATCAGGAGTGAGCAACCATCTTAGCAAATATGCATATCCTATTCATGGGAATAAACATGAACTGTGTGAAAGCAACACTGGAAACTTGGATAGTTTCATTTCACTGACTTTCATGCAAAAGGATATAGAATATGGGGTGAGAAGGGAGCAGAGTAATTATATCCGTAGGGATTGCATGCATGCCTTAGAAATAGTTACCAAAAAGTGCAGGAAGACCCCATCTGTAGCACAAGTTCTGAGGATCAGAGCAGTAGTCCATACCCCAGCCACCGGGTCCACTGCTTCCCCAGGCTACCTCTCCAGCCAACTCCTGACCTTACTGGGCACAGGGCACATGTAAGTCAGGAGTGGCATTGTGTGGAGAAACACTGTACTTCTCTGTGCTGCCAGGTTCTTGGAGAACTTGCAGAGAGTTATGCAGCATCTGCCTGTTGCTGCCTTGTGTCCAAAGCTATCAAGTGGGTTTGCTGGAGGCCTTTACTGCCCTCAAGCACCTGGCTAGTCAGCCATGGGAAAACCTTGGCTCTGGCTAGTCAGCCATGGGGAAATGCCACAGAAATGTGCATTTCAAGGTTAGATGCTGTCCTGTATGTGGGAATACTGTGATTCTGCCACACAAAACAGACATGCTGTGGAAGGAACCCTCTGCCTCCTTGCGTGCTACTGCACCATATGCCATAATTGCAGCTTCTGCAGGTTCATAGGAAAGAGGCCAGGAGCACCTAGAATATGTTTGTTCATGGATCTGTGACTGTGGGGATTCATTTGCCAACACTCCCGCAGAATGGCAAGGATTGCAGCTGCTAGCAATCAAGAGGAAGCTATCGTTTCCTTTTGACTTTTACAGACTGGCCTGATATAAGTTCTATTTTTTCAGGTGTTTTTATCCAAAATTTCCAAAGATATGCAGTTTCCCCTCCAATTAGTAAAAAGCATTTAGAAATGTCAAGGATGACGGTGACCAGGATGGGTCCCCTAGGTAAAGTCTGCTGCACTTAAAGGCAACCAGATTGCATACTGTCTCTTTTTATCTGTTTCAAATACCAAAAATAAATCATGCTCCCTGCTTCTCTGTTTGCTGAACTGTTGTACCAGAACCTTGTTCAGGTTGCTCAGAAACCTTTTTGAGTATCCAGTGTTTTTCATGGCCCATTAATATGCATTTGTTCTTATGTCGGTATTGCCTCCTAGCTAGGTAGCTCTCCTTTCTACCTAAAGTCTATACTTATCACTTTGATGTGTTTATAATGAGGAACCATATCCTTGCTCAGTTTTCATATTGCTAGGCTAAATAAGCCAAGCTCTTTTAGCGTCCTCTTGTAAAATAGGCTTGTTGTTTCCTGGATATACCCGGTAGCCTTTCCCTGCACCTGCTTTGGTTTCAGTTCCTCATTTATGGGTGACTAGTCTTGCAAAGCCCTTCACAGTCTTGCAGATGAGGCTGTGGTACCACCTCACATAACGGCAGAAATATTTCCCTAGCTATGCTGGAAAAACTTCACATGCTACATGCTGAAAGCATGTCTATGTTTACAGTATGTGATGTTGATGTCTGTTGGTCATTCTATGCTCATTTAGTCAACAAACGCCTATTTCCATTTTCCTTTTCCCTTTTCCTCCTAAATAAGGGTGCAGAATTAATTGTTTTGCTCTTGAACAAACAAGACCACACACCCATTTACATCTCCCATGCCTCTTTCTCACTTGAAATATTTCTGAAAAACATAGCCGTTGATCATACAGCTTCATACAATACGCTTTTTGAAGTTCCGAGGAAGGAGCCTACCCAGTACTTCTCTAGTGCACAGCTCCTTGGGATATGGTAACTTCCAAGTCCATAGCCTTTTTCGTGTTAGCCTTTCTGCCTTTGTTTCCATCTTTTATGTCAGCTTCCTCATGAGGCCTGAAAGAGAAGACTCTGTTTAGGTTTCAGATCATCCCTAGGACATTTGTAATGTCTACCTTGTTATCACTTCAGAGGAGCCTCAGTTGCCATGGTTTTCATTTTACTGAAACACCTGAAAAATTTTACTCTTTTATTTTCTTGGATAAGGTCTAGGTCAGATTAACTGGAATAACTTTGACTAGCACATTTCCTCATACTAACGTGACTTTTTTAGAGTCACTTTTGCTCTTTTGAGGTGATTATTCATCCACGTAGCTTTGGTGCCAGTCTCACAGGATTCTTCTTTAGGTCATGGTTTGACGTTTCAACTAGGTTTTGTCTTGGAGACATTCTAGGCTTCTTCTTAAATGTCAATGTCAATGAGACCTTCAGTCCAGCTTGCAACTCTAACACCTTCTGTTAAATTCTCAAACTTAATTAAAATCTCAGATATAATTCCCACTTTATCTCTTGGGTAGAAGTACAAACTAGAAGTCTGCATTGCTTTTTTAAAACTCTCTAAAGCATGCTGAGTTTTAGCTAAGCATTTTTTCACGGGTAACTTGAATGGCTAATGGAGCTTGTCTGGCTTCTGCTATGCCTGGATGCCCCTGGTGTCGGCGGCAGGTGCTCATGCACGAGTGAGGATGTGCAGATGCGGGGCCAAAGAGGGACAACCACCCTTGACTCGATCCCGCTCCTGCAGCGGCATGTTTGAACAAGGAACAATAACACGCTTAGCGATGGCGCGAGCGAAGTTTTACAGGGAGAGCAGGTGTGCTGGCTTGAAAGATAAACCCTTCCCCATGCAACAATAAGATAAATGATCCCAATCTTGTGATTTAGTTAATGTTTCTGTCTTTAGCCTGCTGTGTACACAGCACCCTGCTGGATAAGCTGCCCAGAACTGTCTGCCTCTGTGTGTGTAAAGCTATAATAGTCAGCGATATCATTCCCTCACCTGGTGTCCTTAACTAAACAGCCTTTAATGATTATATATCATTAATATGTGTTCCATATTGTACAGTACAGGAGCGACCTTTTATTAAAAATAAGCCAGTCCCAACATTAAGCAACATCAGTGGCTGCGACTATAGTATCTTGCTTCAGTGCAATTTCAGGCTGTCACATTTCTTTAAATTAGTATTTAAATTATGTTTGAATTTAGGCAAATGTTTTTGCTCACTTGCCTTGAGAATTAGAGTTAATCTATCTTTCTTGCCAAGGGAAAATTCCTCCAGAGGCATCTTGCTCTTTCACTGCTTATTGATTATCATTCCCAGTTTGAACATTACTAGCTGTAGCGTTCCAGCTGCATTTGAATAAGCAAAAGAAAAGCCAGCTGGTGCTCTGTTGTTCTGATTTTTATATCAGCATTTTTGTTTCAAAGACATTTATCTAATCTTATTAACTGGCTTTACCAAGAAGATTTCCTCACAGACTTAACTGAGGGAAAATAAATAGAGAGTGAGGAGGGGGCTGAAGGAAAAGGTCTTCTGTTATTCTGCACAGAGGCACATTCTTACCTACAGGGAGAAAAAATAAATCAGGTTTTCCATTGGCTCAAATGCTCGCACACAGTGACTAAGGCCAAGCTCCTCACTTTTCTTTATGTGAATGGCCTGTAAGAAGACAAAGTGGCGGCCCTTTTTTTCCCATGCACTTGCAGAGAGAGGGCCAGCAGGCAAAACCTGCAGCACAGGGAAAAGCCCCTGGCAGGGCTGTGCTTGCAAGGGTACGCAGCCGGGCGCCGGCACATCCCCGCACTCGGCTTCTCCGGCAGTGGCGCTGGTCAGGGCTCACCCTAACCCTGCTGGGTACTGGAGGGCATCCGGTTCCTTCCAGGCTGCTGAGCTGTCCTGCCTTTTGTGAGCAAAATGGCTCCGATACCTTTCTGTGATCTCAGCACCTGTCTTCACGGGGAAGCGACTGCAAAATAAACAGGAAGCGAGAAGGCTAAATTAAAAACGTGTTCCAAATTCACTCCCTATAATGGATACCTTATTCCTCACAGGAAAGTTTTTGGACATTCCACTTTATACATCTGCAGAACTGGCTAAACATAGGCAGGTATTCAGCATAAAAGAATGTCCATGATGGAAGTTAATAGAGATTTGCTACTCCAGGCTGCTTCTCTATTATAGTCCTGCAAGCTGCACTCTGAGATGAGAAGAGCTTCTCAGTTTCCCAAAACCCGCATCGTGCACCTGAAGTGGAAGACTTCTTTGTTGTGTGCACAGACTTGCTTCCTTCCCTCCTCTAATTTAGAACATATGTAGTCAAGTAGAAGCCCTTTGAAAATCTGGATGTGTAGCAGAGCTTTTGATTTTAAGTTCTGAGCCACTATTTCCCAAGTTCTCATGGCCTGGACCCAGATTATCAAAAAGATCTTAGTGATGCAGGATGAGAAATGCAGCCACTGGTCCTTCTGAGCCCTTGGCTCAAGGATCTCAGGAAGCGGACTTCCCTCCTCCCTCTGAGGAGCAGATTCTTGCACAGATACCCCTCTCCAAAGCTGAATCCTGAGGGACACTCCAGGATTGCAGTTCAATCCAACAAAAGTATACAGAGGCACAGATGTACAGGATTCTAAAACAGTGTTACTAATTACTTAGTAGAACGTGAAAGGTGTAGATCTGAAGCAACATGTATATTTGTGTACATGTCCTGTTGTTATTTCTAATCTTTCTGAAATGTTGGAATTGGAAGAAACCCTCTAAATTATTCAATTTATTTTTTCTAGTTGATAGTTTCTCTTCCAAATTTTGTCTAGGTGATCTTTCCTTCATTGTCTTTGGAGGGTTCCCTGATTCAACTGAAATTCCTGTATGAAAGGGTCCTGTATTTTCCTTTTTTAACCTGAAGCTTTAAGAAGTTTAACGTCCTTTTCCTGGTTACCAACAGCATTTCTTTTTTTTTTTTTGCTTTGCTGCTATTAATCTGCTTCTGTTTAGCCTGTGCTCTTTAACTCATCTTCTTGCCTAAGCAGCCCCTAAGCATTCCTCCTGTTCGGTAACTACATAGTTAGTATGTGATTGACTATACAACAGAGAAACGCTCCCATTTCCACAGTAAAATAGGGATTCCAATACACTGAAATATTTGTGGATTGATGGAACCTTCTGAACTTCTACTCTACTCCTTAAATGGCTCCTAGAAAAAAATCTCAAAATATAAGAGTGTTATTTTACACTGCCTGCAATGCTATTGCTCATTTTTCATAAGGAAACATTTTCAACATAAGGAAAAATTTCTTGCCAGTGATGGTGCCAGAGCCCTGGAACAGGCGGCCCAGGGAGGTTGTGGAGTCTCCTTCTCTGGAGATCTTCCAAACCCGCTTGGACCTGAGCCACCTGCTGTAGGTGACCCTGTGTGTGCAGGGGGGTTGGACTAGATGATCTCTAGAGGTCCCTTCCAACCTTAAGCATTCTATGATTCTGCCGTGTGCCTGGCATGCAAGTAGGGAATTACCAAACTGTTCTAATTATCGCAGGTTCTGTAGATCTGACTGTATGTCTAGACTAATGTTTACTCTAGTCTAGCAAACAAAATGCCAGAATTTGGTTCTTTCTTCCCTCTTACAGAAACATACCTTTAGTCTTAACTTAAACACCAAGAGTAGACTCCCTTCTGAAGTTGGCTACTTCTATAAGTTTCCCCCTAATGCTGGGAATATTCAAAGCGCCTTCCCTGTCACTAAATTCCTGTGTCTTAGAAAAACTCAAATCCACCTAAAGTTTTCCAAGCATGTATTGCGGCCCGTTTTGGTGCCCCGCGTTCTTGCCGGCTCTCCACCCTTCTGCAAGCACCTCACCTGCCGAGCATGTGCCGTGGTCTCCACCGGAGGGAGCCACCACAACGAGGCTGGCTCCTCCACCCCACGGCAGACTTGTCCCACAGCAGGTCTTTCTCCTGGTGGCACAAACCCTTCAAACAACCACCGATCCTGCCTTTGAAAATTGGGTTATTGTACCCATGGGGAATTAAAAAAAAAAAAAAAAAGGAACCAGCTGGCCAAAGACCATACACTGTTGGATCAAATATCAACAAATAAGAGCAGTAATTCTTCCTACAATTTCTCTTGGCCCATTACTTCTCTTCTTTCCATCTGCACACTGATTTGCTTCATCATTTGCAAATTTTATTTCCTATCCTATGAATCACTGCCCTGTCTCCTGCAGCAGCTCCTTCCAAGCCCGTGGTGTTGTGAGGGTCTGAAAAGTACCCATGGGATGAGATGAGGGGCATGTGTAAGGATGGGTTAAGAGGAACTCAGTATCTGCTCTTGAGACTGTATCTTCCTTATTACTTAGAGTGTAAGGAAACATGATGTTGCAAGCAGAAGCTGGAGCTTTTAGGTGTCCTTGAAGGCTGCTTTACCCTACTGCTGTGGGTGACACTTTTACACTCTAAAAGAAGCGGCTTTTGACTTTTTTTTTTCTTCTATGCCACTCTTGTCCATCATCACTGTGATAGATCAGCAAGGCTACCTTTCTGCATGAGGACAGAGACTGTTTTAGTGAAGCACTTGCCTCCTGCTTGGTATTTCCCAGCATCTGGAAAGTTAGTGCTCTGGGTTCCTTGGAGAAGACAAGCCAGAGTAAACTGGCTTGTGTGGTAATGGTCCCCCACTTCTGCAAGTGCCTGGCTTTACAAGTCACTAAACCATGATATAACATTCAGGATCTGCCTGAAACGCAAGTGCGTTTTGGATGTGTCTGTTGTTGGATGAGAATGGTGGATTTGTGCCCTTCTTTTCTGTGAAGATTTTAAAAAAAAAAGAGTGTGTTTATATATGTGTGCTTAAAATTTATAAGAAGCCCGGATGTTAAAACACTTGCATATCCCCACATAAATAAATTGCAAATAAGGACAAGGTTTCTGAATTTAGGATGACTTTCTTTTAGTGTATATTCTCAAAGGATTTTTCTTTTCTGAGTATAAAACATAGTTTCTTTTGAAAAAGAGAAAATCAACATCCACCATAAATGACAACTTGTTATGGATGTAAATATTAATTATACATGGAAATTCTGGAACTGTTTTTACTAGAAGCTTGTTAGCTTGTTAATTATCATAATTATCATACAAGGCGAAAGGGAAGAGAGAGAGGGAGACTGATTAGTGTTGGTAATTTGCCTCATCCTTTCTGTGCGGTTGCCTTTTCTTCATTTGGGGAAAATTAATTCTGTGAAATTATCACTAGGGTGCTGTGTGCTTCAGGACACGTCTGTAGGATGCAGCATTGTTCTGACAGAATGCAGACTTAATTCATGCTTGGCACCTTTCCTGTCCTTCTCTTCATTGCCATAGTTGAGTCTGCCACACTTGGGCAATGCCACAACGCGCACTATTTTTTCCTTAAAACCAAAAAGAAGTAAAAATGAGGGGCAGGAAGTCAGTGCTTCTGGATCTTCAGGCAAACATGAGTTAACTGAGGAATAAAGGAGAATGGGAGTCATTTAATTAGAATAGAATAGAAAGAAATTTCCTATTGGAGCCATAGGCTTGTTAGTGGATACCACTAAGAGTCGCAGCCATTCTTAGTGTTTTGGAGAGGTCTTAGGGAAAAAATTCCTCCTCTAGCTAACATTAATGGACTCTCATTTCCTCTGGTTGTACCTTTGTGCATGGGACAGCACTAGACGCTCAGAGGATGACAAAAAAAACAAGACTTTTATGCCCAGTGCAACTCTTGTTGGCATGAGTTTTAACTAACTCTGAGATAGAAGACAAAACGTAGGTTTAAACATCTACATATCATTATGGAAAAGAAATGTCTTTGGTGTTATTAGATGTTCAATGCTGCCTTCTGGTTTGCTCAGGATATTCAGTAAAGATTTGGAAAAGGTGTCTGTGAACCAACCAATTCCACAAATAATGTGTACAGAGTTAGCCAAATTCTGAAAAGGCTGCAAGAAACTTCAGAGACACCTAATCCTACTAGATGAATGGGTGACATGGTGTCAGACAAAGTTCAGCTCTGTTCAGACAAAGTGTTGCACATGGAAGGGGAAAGAAAATGGATGTGCTTATATGCCTTACAGGGCTCTCAATTGCCTGCAGTAGTTTGAGAAAAGCAGCTGAGTTTCACTGTGGACAGCTCAGCAATCATTTGGATGCAGAGCACAGCTCTAATGTATTGTTCAGGCAAGATGTTAGACTGCATAAAGAATGAGAAAGAGAATAATATGTAAAATACTAGCAGTTAATAATCTAACTCTGTGATGCATTCACATTTGAAATAACATATGCAACATATTGGTCATCCAATACTCCCAAATCACACAAGACGACTACACCAAAACAATTCAAAGTTGAAAGAAAGGTTACAAGAATAGCTAAGGGCATGTGAAATTTCTCTTGTGAGCAGAGACTGAAAAGACTGGATAATTTACTTTCAAAGAAAAGAAGAAAAAGAAGTGACATGGTATAAGCATTGTAAGTGTAGGAGGTGGTACGATGTTGGTAAACAGAAAGCCTTTTTTGTTTGTGTTACAGTTCAGGAGTAAAAGATGAGGGAATGAATTAAAAAAGTAGCAACTTCAGAACAGAATTAAGAAAATAGAAAAAATATTTTCATGTATATACCAATAGTCTCATTGCCACTAGACTTTTACAGTGGTCTAGACCAACCATGGCTTCAGGGGTTGAACATCCATTAGCAATATTGTGAGTTGTGCTCCTTGGCATCATACTGTGGTTTATTTCTGTCTGATAGAAATTTACTCTGAAGATACTCCACACTATAAACTGAAGTGTGACCACTGAGAGATTTTATTCAAAAGCACACTTATGTCTTTTCAGCCCAAGAAAATACTGAGGCTCAGAGTGGGGCTTGGCCTTTATACTGTAACAAGAACAGACAGAATTATAGTAATAAAACCTGCAAGAGTCATTAGTGTCTACAACAAAGCTTTGTTTGTGTAACGCTATTACACCAGATGTTAAATCATATTTAAAGTTGTGATATTCATTTGGTCAGATTGTCCCATAACTTTCCGGGTTGGGTTTCTTATATCTTCCTCTGAAACAATTGGTGCTGGTGATATTGGTCAGGAATTAGATGAACCTGTTTTGCTCCATGGTGGCAGCTCCTAGGTTAATATGCTCTTTCTTTGCTTCTTTATCCTAAGACTGCCTCAAAGATTTTCAGACTCCCTCAGTAGGCACTGGAAAGACTTGGAAAGACAAAAAGCTGCAGCCTATTGCCTAAATAATATTTCGAAACTATCTAGCAACTATCATCTACTAAACAGGTTGATAATGACAGCAAATGAGACCAAAAGAGACTACAGTGCCTTAGCTCTCAAGTACACAGGACGACCAAATAATTCAGGACAAAGTTTGTTTGTTTGTTTGTTTGTTTGTTTGTTTGTTTGTTTGTTTTTCAGGGATCGAGAGCATGTTAGTACTTTGCCAGGAAGTGAAATGTTTCCAGTTACTAAGGAGGCCCTGGACCTCTTGGACTGAACTTGTTGGGCCGAGCCAATCAGGGCAATGAAAATAGAAGGCAAAGGTGGGAAGCGGCTGTATCGGATTTGTTGGACTGTAAGTCCACAAGATTCACATTGGAAGCAGTACTACATTGGTTACAAGAGGCATGAACGAGGAGCGCTGTCTCGTTCCCAGGGCAACATTAGGAGTAGGTTCAGAAGAAGACAAGGCCGATGAAGATATGAAGCCAGCGCCACTGTCCTGGCTGGCTGGGGGGCTGCTCCATGACATGTACAAGTGCTGTGCTGCAGCCCTCAGGCTTTTTATAAGCACAAGTGGAAGCTGAGGGTCAGAGGTGTTTCTCTCTGTGGCAGTGGATGAGGAAAAGTGATGGAGCAGCACTGGCTGTGAATGGCACCCTGTGCTGGTGGTGCATAGTGGGTGGTAGCCAGCACTGCAGCACAACGGCGCTTGTAAAGTGAAGGAGCTGGTTTTGTTCATGTCACTGACCCTCACAGCAGTGTTAAGTGCAGTCATTTGGGCACATGCACAGTGCAATCCTGATATTGCAGTATTGTGACTTATATACTATGAGGGCTCCTTGGCAGAGCCCCAGCTTTAAACAGGGTTGTCTGGCAGGTCCCTACTTCTACCCTGCCTGAACAGGTACCCGAGTAGTTCTCTGTCAGCATGTGCCGGGTCATCTCCTTCCTTTACAGTCATGTCCCTTTGAGGCAGCTCCTTCACTTTCCCTGTGCACTATTTGTTTCTTTGCTGGGCCATCTTTTCATTTTCTGCCTTAAGGTCCTGCCCAAAGTGATCTGTGGTCATTGCAGCCTCTGCTCATGTTTTTGAAATCTGTCCTGAAAGTGAGAGCTGGAGCCAAAGCCATTTCTAGTAGGGGATTTTGAAAACAGAGCAAAGGCTATAATGAGCCAATTTTTAAATGGATGAAATAGCATGGTCCCTTCTGACTTGGGAAGGGAGTAATGGGGAGTTAGGTTTATGCAATAGCATCCCAGACAGCACTCAGCCTTGCATACAGGTTGATTCCCACATCCTTGTGGTCCTATGGTTCTATCGACCACTATCTGGTCCTTTCTTCTTTTCACAGCCCCTCCAAGAAGCTCTTTCTCGTTTGCATGTCTTAACATAATTTTGTCTCTTGCAGTCAGCACAGGCAGAGCTGAGAGATTGTTAGTGGGGGAGAGGGAAAGCTGGCATTTGGGAGATAAGGAGTGAGTCAAAGAAAAAGGGAAAATGCAAGACAGGAAGAAAAAGGATGTATGTATATAAAGATGATTTGGCATTAACAAGCACAATGACATCAGTGAATGCAGTCCAGTAAGGGAAATGTGAGGATTTCAGGCATTAACAGTAAAAATAACAAAAAGTTGCCCAGCCCAATTAGCTGTAAGGTCAGGGAGGGCAAATAAACACTGTTCAGTCCCTAATGGACTTCAGGGGCTCCTCAACAGCGCCTTTCTATAGCAGGCTCATCCTGATAAAAGGTCTCAGGAAATTGCCCTATGGCCACCATAGTGTGACATCTGGAAGATGCACCTATCTCTGGAGGAGAGGAGTTCTGCTATAATTATTCATGTTTGATAATTAACCAGGATGTAATTAGATATAATCACCCTGACAACAGTGTGCACCTTTTTTCAGCAGACAAGGAGGAGGCCTTGTTGTCCACCTGTGTCTGATCAAAAGGGATAATAGAGGAGCAAGCCATTAGTGTGCACACGGTAAGAGAGCTGGGCCAGGGCTCCTATTGAAGCCTTGATAAGTGATATAGCTGGGTATGGTAGAAAATAATTAATTCATGATATGTTTTTTAAACCTCTTTGCCATCATGATCCCAGTTGTCAGTAGCCAACCTGTTTGAATAATGCTGCATTAAAAAAACAGAGGCAAGAGCAGTTAAAAGAAAAGAGAAACATTTTCTACAGTCTCAGCAGGGCTCAGCAAAATTATTGTGCCCCTTTGTTGCCGCGAACAGCCAGGGAACAGCTGAAACGCTTTGTATCCATCTGTGCATGGCACCTACCCAAAACCTGCTTAACAGAAACGTGCGCAGGCCCGTGGCAAGGGCCCTCTCCTCTGCGCACGCAGAGGGATCGGAACCGTGTGCTGAAATCCTGCACGCGTGGAGAGGACAGCCTGGCTCCCGTGTGAGCGGGAGCGACAGGCGCCTGCCCAGGTCTTGCTCCCGGAGCTCCTGGGGGCCCCTTTGCCTCAGCTCTGTAGCCACGCGGAGAAGAGCAGGGCCGCAGAGCAGCCGTGGGGCTGCGGGGCCGTGCGGGAGATGCCTTGAGTACCCAGCTTTAGTTGAATATCCCACGTGCTGACGCGGGCGAAAGCCCATGAGGCAAGCCAGGGCGTCGAGGCCAAGCGGCGCCACTGAGGCTGCGGAGTCACCTCCGCTGGGCTGGAAACATGTGATTTGGCCCCTCTCCTTGCTGGCTCATCCCAAACGCTTGCTGTAAATTGGACTCTGTCTGCGGTCATGAGCAGAAGGATGCCCAGACCTCAAAAGGAGGCCTTTTCGTAGAATCATTATGGTTGGAAAAGACCTTCAAGATCATCAATGCCAAAGGTTTTGGAGAGCTTCCCTCAGGAGGGAGCGCTTACCACCCAGCCAGGTGGCTTTGAAAGGAAGCATACCCTGAGCGGACATTGTAGACCTCTCTGCTACAGTGCATGGACCTCATGCAAAACCTCTTATTAGGACCAAACCTTTCATTGTGGAAGGAGATCTGATCCCCATATGTCTCTGAAGCAAGGCCTGCTTCAGACCTGGTGCCCAGAACTGAAGGCTGGAGCACATCTTGCTTTTATACTGGGTGAAAACAATGTTTATGGCCTTCCACTTTGGATCTTAGTTTGCCTTCTGAAAACTCTGTATGACCAGAAGTTTTTTCTGTCAAAACCTTTAAAGAATCCTCCAGGATGCCAAAATATAACTAGTCTGTAGAGGAATTGCAGCCCAATGTTTTCTAAAGCAGAGACTGTGCTACATGATCATGTTTTTAATACATCTTTATATACTTAGTAGATTACACTAGAAAAAGCTGTTGACTGGCTTTCTGAAAGGTTGAGATGAGCTCTCCTAACTGTGTACTCCCTAGTCTGAGCAGGATGGGAGGGAGACTAGTTGTCTGTAGCGGCTTTTGAAGCAACTAGTTCAAGGCTGACCATCTGCAAGGATGATCGGGGGCCTGGAACATCTGCCCTATGAGGAAAGGCTGAGAGAGCTGGGCCTGTTCAGCCTGGAGAAGAGAAGGCTGAGAGGAGACCTGATCAGTGTCTATAAGGACCTCAAGGGAGGCAGTGAGGAGGATGGGGGGGCCTCTTCTCAGTGGTGGCCACTGATAGGACTAGAGGAAACGGCCACAAACTGGAGCACCAAAATTTCCACAGGAACTTTAGGAAAAATTTCTTGACAGTGAGGGTGACAGAGCCCTGGCATAGGCTGCCCAGGGAGGTTGTGGAGTCTCCTTCCCTGGAGATCTTCCAAACCCGCTTGGACGCAGTCCTGAGCCACCTGCTGTAGGTGACCCTGCGTGTGCAGGGGGGTTGGACTAGATGATCTCTAGAGGTCCCTTCCAACCTTAAGCATTCTAGGATTCTATAAGGCACTTTGGTTTCCCCCCTTTCTTTCCTTGACCCTATTTTTTCTTTTTTTTTTCTCATTCCATACTCTATTTCTGTTTCTTTTGGATTCTGCTACTTTTTGTTATGGGCAGATCTCATTTTTTATAAGCCCAAAGACAGAAAATTCAGATTCACCTGTGTCTTTCCATGTCCCTATCTTGAAATTGCTTTCAGTGGAGCCTGACATTTACCATTGTGAGAATGTTGCAAAGTACCCATTAGAGAAACTTCTCATTCTCATTAAGCAGAAATGTCTCTGTTGGCACAATCAATATCTAAAATGCTTTTTTTTTCTAAATATCTTCTAAATATCTCCCAGCTTTTTTTTTTTTTTTTTTTTTTTTTTTTTGGTCAGTCATTACTGACAAAACACAAATATCAGTCTTTCTCTTTTCAGGAGCACTGAAGCAGA
This sequence comes from Nothocercus julius, assembly GCA_013398735.1. NCBI lineage: Eukaryota > Metazoa > Chordata > Aves > Tinamiformes > Tinamidae > Nothocercus > Nothocercus julius. The sequence goes on from VZSV01000037.1 coordinate 3,476,900, forward strand.
CTGGGAAAGTATAGTTTGGTAGATCTTGTGTACAAGAGATTTTGTGTACAAGAGATTTTTTCAAGCTATGGTATTTTACCCTGGATCACATGCCTGAAATTCTTTCCAGCTTTTTCGTACCTTTAAAGCATCCATCTCCCCTCTCCAAAAATATAACCTAACTATTGCTATTTTGTGACACTTCACTCAGAGCATTTGAATGTAAGTCATCCATCCTTCCCTCAAACATTATGCAAAAATCTGATGAAACGTGGAAGAAATAAAGGGTAAAGAGAGCCAACCCAATTAGCGTAGCACCCTGTGAAGATGTTTCAACTGGTCCCTCCACACCGCCTGCTGGGCAGGGTGCAGATGGGTGAGCAATGAATGCAATGCAGAAGAGTTGGGTCCTGACTGTATTCAAAGTCCTTCTCTGAGATTTTTCTGCTTCCTTTTTCTCTTTCTCTCCTTTCACCATGTGAAATGAGTGGTGGGCTGTATATGCAAACACTGACAGATGGTGACACTCGGCTCCAGCTCAGGCAGATTAGAAAGAGAACTCTGTGTTCAAGGGACCAATTACCACTCTGTCCCCTCGGGGAAGAGCATATCAGATGTTTACTGGGGGTTAATAATAAATGAATTGAAAAAAAAAAATTGGTCTTCGAACACCATATTCTGTGTATTCATGTCAGCAGGTTGTAATTAGCTAATTAAATGCTTGGACTGACAGAATGGCCCCAGTGGGGGTTGCAACATTACAGACCGCTCCTGAAATATGAGCAGGAAACATCTTGGAATATGTAGGCAGGAGAGCAGTTAACACCTCACATTTAATGGGACACTTCTTCCTGTAAAGGTTACTGGGAGAGCTGGGAGGAGGACTTGGACATGTCCTGCGTCTACAGAGTTGCCTGCCAAAAAAATTAGGGACACAGTGTGAGCGAGGGGCCACATAAGATAAGGAAACAAGCAGCGATAGGCTCTCAGTGGTAAGCAACCACAGAGAGAAAAGGCCAAAGCTTTTGAAATGAACCTACTATTCAAAAGACATCTACAACCAGCTGGTACCTCCCAGCTCCTCCTTAAAAGGGTAGAGAGCATTGGGGTGGTGAGTGAGCTACCAGAAGATGCAATCTACTATAAATAAGGGAGTCCAACAACATATGATTAGTCTGAGTCATCAAAAACCAAAGCCACACTTAAGGAACATGAAAGGCCCACCTTTAACCTTTTGAAGCAGAGGAAATGAAAATGCACATTCAACCTCTTGGCTGCTATTCGGATATTAGCTCATGCAGTACACCCCTGCCCTTGCTGCTGGCCTCCAGTGATGAGAGCATTTTGTACCACCTGCACATCACTGCTGCTTGTTTTCGTTCCTGGCTCCTTAGTAGCAAAGGGGTTGGGTTTCTGAACAGCAAGGCACCTGGCACACTTTACAAGTAGGGGAGCAAAATTCCTGCCAATTTTCCACAAGAATAATACATCTGTCTGGAAGGTATCAAAAGAGGCATTTGCAGGACTGGCAGTGAAAATGACAGTGTGTTGGGCTCTTTCAAGGACTACAGTTCTTAGGTCCCACTTACTAGACACACTGCTTCAGAGGATGAAAAAAAAAAAAAAAACTCACAAGAAAGTTGCCCTGAAGAATGCAAACTGTCCCAGTAGGAGCCTGAGCTCACTGTCAGCCACTTTTTCATAGTGTGAAATGACCTGTGACGTTGTGTGCTTGGACCCGCTGCCTCCCAGCACAACGTAGACACATAAGACAACGCTCATCCACCCCATGGTCCTGAGTAGGGTAGAGGACTTGCAATGATCTGAGTTTGCTCATTCCCCTTCTTCCCTTCTCACCCCCATCCTGCTCCCAGCACAGCTTGGCTGGATGTGAGGAGCTACCCATACTCCATAAGTGAACTATGATTTTGGGAAGATGAAAGGCAGGATAGAGGAAAGGGGTGAGAAACATGTAAAAGATCCCTTCAAAATGTAAAACATGAGATATCTACAGAACATGAGCAATCAAAGGGAAATATGCCTCTTTGCACCTTGCATTCATTAGAGCAGTTGCATCAGCAGCTCCAGGGTTCACGAGACAGCTCATGCGAAAATCAATTTGAAACATAGGCTAGACCATATTCCAAGAACAGACCAAGGAGCCAGCTCATGCAATCTGTGTATTCAGTGGTGTTGGAGTGCACAGCACCCAAGAGGACCATCTCTGCCAAACCCTGTATGTACGAGAGCTGCAGATACGAGGTGTCACCAGGATGGCAGTCAGGAGTGCTCTGACGAACTCATGAGGTCGAATCAAACTTTTCCTCTGCTGAAGTTGTGATGTTTGCCTCATACCTCTGCTAGTGCTCCCTTCTGTCTGCTGTAAACATGGCCACCCAAAGAGCCTAAGAGAGGATGGCTGTGGTACATTTCTAATAGAGTGAGATATGTTTGCCCTATGAAAGCTTGTTGATCTTCCCTCTTGTTGATCTTCTCTATTCCCTCTCCCTGAATGCTTGTTATTTTTGTAGAGCAAAATCACTGCTGCCTCATGTGAATTTATCTGAAATGTTCCTCTCTGTTGCCCTTTCACCATTACAGGACAGACCATTCAGCCAAGGAGAGAGTGCAGCAGGACAGCTGCAAGGATGACCATTAGTGGAAAAAAAGGACAGGCTCCTTGGGAGAAATACAGGAACGTTGTCAGGGAATGCAGGGATGTGACAAGGAAAGCTAAGGCACGGTTAGAATTCAATCTCGCCAGGGATGTTAAAAATAACAAGAAAAACTTCTTTAAATATATTAATAGCAAAAGGAAGTTCAGAGAAAATGTGGGTCCGCTGGTGAAGGGGGTGGGTGCCCTGGTTACAAAAAACACAGAAAAAGCAGAGTTGCTGAATGCCTTCCTTGGTTGGGTGTTTACCAAGGGCAGCCCTTTAGAGTCCCAGGCCCCAGGAACAAGAGAGGAAGCGTGGAGAGAGGAAGACCTGCCCCAGGTTGAGAAAGACTGGGTCAGAGAGCACCTAAGGAAACTCGATACCCACACATCCATGGGCCCTGATGGGATGCACCCCAGAGTGCTGTGGGAGCTGGT
>VZSV01000037.1:3488211-3503296 GCA_013398735.1 Nothocercus julius
GAACAGCTCATCCTGGCAGTTGTCTCCAGGCACGTGGAGGACAAGAAGGTGCTCAGGAGTAGTCAGCATGGATTCCCCAAGGGGAAGTCCTGCTTGACTAACCTGATCGCCTTCTATGACAGAATGACTGGCTGGATGGATGAGGGGAGAGCGGTGGATGTCATCTATCTCGACTTCACTGAGGCTTTTGACACCGTTCCTCACAGCATCCTTCTGGGCAAGCTCCGCAAGTGTGGGATAGATGAGTGGACAGTGAGGTGGAGTAGGAATTGGCTGGATGGCAGGGCTCAGAGGGTGGTTATCAGTGGTGCGGAGTCGAGTTGGAGGCCTGTGGTTAGCGGTGTCCCCCAGGGGTCAGTCCTCGGCCCAGTCCTGTTCAATTTATTCATCAATGACCCGGATGAAGGGATGGAGGGCTCCCTCAGCAAGTTTGCTGATGATACCAAACTGGGAGGAGGAGCTGACAGCCCAGAGGGCTGTGCTGCCATCCGAAGGGACCTGGACAGACTGGGCAAGTGGGCAGTGAGAAATCTTATGAAATTCAACAAAGACAAGTGCAAGGTCCTGCACTTAGGGACAAATAAAACCAGTACAGGTTGGGGACCGACCTTCTGGAGAGCAGCTCCTCAGAAGGGGACCTGGGCATCATGGTGGATGACAAGTTGCCCATGAGGCAGCAGTGCCCTCATGGCCAAGAAGGCCAATGGGATCCTGGGGTGCATTAAGAAGAGCGTCTGCAGCAGGTTGAGGGAGGTGATCCTGTGCTGATTCTATGGTAACTGATTATATTATAATATAGGGCTCACAGTAATGGCCTGTAGTATAGCAGCAAACATGCAAATTGTACAGTATGAAGCAGTGCAAAACCTTTTAGCTCTTATGTATTGAAGCAATCCTTCTCCCATTGACTCTTTTTTGCTAGAAATTGCTGGTTGACTGCAAGAGTGGGTCCGTTTTTTTTTGTTTTGGTCTTGTTTTTTAAGCATAAAGGACTGATTTGTCATTAGCTTTCCTCCACCATGCTCCCTCTCTGCCAAAACAAACTTGTCAATAAAGGTCTAATGTTTAGATGCAAAAAATGTGTCTGTTTAATTAAATGTGAAGCTGGTTTGTGAGAACGAAGTGTACAGAGAGGCCACTAAAGAGTGTCACACAGAGTGTAAAGAACTGGAAGCAAATGTTGGAAGAAAAAGAACAGTGAGGATATAAACTCAAGCCGCAAATATTTTAGCAGGGAAGCAAAGGGTAAAGCAAGCAATTTCTGCATATCTGAAAAAAAATCTTTTACTTCCATCAAACTCATGCCTGAGGAATAAAAAAATTCATGGAATTTGGGAGAAGTGTGCTTGGGATGTAAGCACATAGGAGCAAAGCTTGTGTCTGAGTTCTCGTGTGACTCAGTATGTGTGCGTTATGAAAGGATTCCATTTTCAAGTCTTTATTAGTTGTAGTATATAAGCATGCATTCTTGCTAGACATTTCTCAGGAGATGGCAGTTATTGACAATACATCTTGCTGAAGCGTGTGACAGTTATGGAATAGAAATAACTGACAGTTTACGCAGTTTCCATTATCCTCTAATTGCTGTAGAAGCTCTAGGATGCAAGGAGAAGCCTGGCATTCGGAGTGCTTTAGCACTTAATGTTTTTGCAACATGTTTTTGCATTAAATTTGTAAGTGTAGAAACTGTGCTTTAACATCAGAAGTGTTGATTCAATAGAAGATTCAGTTTGGGGCCTTCTGTTAAACAGCAATCTGGAAGAATGTACATTCTCTGGGAAAAATATGTGCATCAGCAGTGAATCAGTGTCTTAAAAGCAGGGGTTCTGAGTCATGTTCATTTGAGCTTGTTGGGTGTTTCATGTACTTTTCATCTCATGTAGTAAAGACAGATGACACTGACTGGGAAAAGAATATTGCTTGTTTCCCTACGATCTTCAAATGTGCAAACAACAAGAGGCTGTATTTTGATCTTCGCGTGGAGGATGTTATTGTTGTGAAAGACTTGCATGCTGTCCCAGAGTTGCTTGACATGGTGTTTTATGAAGCTGAAATCAGCACAATACGTAAGCAGCAAAGATTATAATGTTGATTTTCCTAGTTCAGGAGTATATTGTATTCAGTAGTACTATATAAAATATTTGAAAAACTTAAAATCCTGCTCAAAAATTGGAGAAATCATCAAACCACCAACAGCAAAACTTTCTTTTTGTAAAAATACATGTTATTTACCAAAAAAAAGAAAGGAATAATATAGTCAGCAAACTCATCTGCAGGTGGAGAGATATAGCAAAACCACAGTCAAAAGTGCTATGTGAAAATGTTTCTCTAATGCTGAGGCAAAGTTGTTTCCTAAGGAATGGAGAATGCTGAGGTCACATTGGCCAAAGATGCATAAAGCATTTTATTTGGAAATGGACCTGTACTTCAGCAGAGAAGCATAGTGACAGTTCTGCCAAAAAAATGCAAATTGAAAACTTCCGGAATCAGTTTTCTAAAGATATGTAGTGATTCTGACATAACTTTAAGTATTTTTTTTTCTCAGTTACAACACCAATTTCTGATGGGCAGAACTTGGTGAGTGAGCTGCACAACCCAAAACTTAGAAATGGATTCCAGTTTTTCTTTCCGCATACCAAACTCAGAAGAGCTTGATTGCTCTGATAATTTCAGACTGGGTTCCCTATTTTTCCTGCCTGTGAAACAATTTCCTTAGTGCCTAATATGTCATCATCTTGTTAATGACGCTTTGTCACAACAGTGCCTGCCCACTAAAGGGGACCTAGACTGCAAGAGAATGACATAAGCAAGAGACAAAGACTTTAAATTCATTTCTAGTGGCAAGTACACGTAGATAATAATGGGTAAGTTGACAAGTAGTCAGATCAAAGGCTAAATGACATCGATTACTCATTAAGCATCTTTCCTCTCTCTGCTGTTCCCTTTTTTTAACTGTTGGTAGAGGCCTAGAGACCTTTCAGAGTCAGGCAGAGTTTGCCACTGTTGAGAAACGAAGCACCAAGCAGCCCATCGGTCCAACAGCTGCCCCCTATACTTTGAGTTTCAGGGACACTTCAGACACTCAGGGCAGAAAATGAAAAATCATTGGGAAAACGGAAGAATACAAAACTCCAGGCAAGCATATATTTGCATATTACCTAAAGGATGAGGTGGCCTTCCACTAGGTCTTAAACTGCCATCCATTAGCTTAAGAAACACTAAAAGTGACCAGCCACACAACACACAGCAGTGAGTATGGGGCTTTTGGACTAGGTCAGTAGAAAAACAGATGTCACCTTGGAGAGAGGTGGATATGGGTGAACCTTAAGTGAAATACTAATCTCATCATCACTTTCAGTCAGAAAGTCATTCAAGAATGTCCATCATTCATTGAACTAGAAAAAGCAAAAGGTAAAGTCATGTGTGTCTTATCATTTTTTTTTTAATCATTGCTAATGTCTTATTACAAAATGAATCATAATTTACAAACATAGCTTGTAGTGTTAGTATCAACTACCAGTTTGGGGAACAGCAGTTCGCCTATTCCCTTCAGAAGGGAGCAAATATTTCCTGTCTTTTTCTTCAGGAATAGAGAAAAATATAGGGCCTGAATACGTCACAGACAAAACGGTTCTGGCAAACTGAATTCCCTGTGGAATGACAATGGTAGTCTAAGATGTAGTGTTTATCCTCTCAAGCAAAACATTTACATGTGAATTTATAAATAAATAATTTCAAGAGAAAATGCACTCCATTGGCTATCAAATTAAAGGAGATAAGATTTTTCATACTGTTAATTACTTGACACAAATGTAGCACAGTAGATTTCACAGATTCTGCAATAAAAACCAAGAAACTTTTCTTTGTTTTCTGCACAGCTGTAGTATTATATTTCTAATTTTAGCGTTGTGTTCCACTTCAACGCAAGTTAAGGCACCAGGATTCTTGTCATCTTCTTTTCTTCTTCATTCCTGCCCATACCAGCATCACACATCTTGTTCAACTCAATGGGAACTGTGAGGTTGCCACCCGCCACCAGCGCAGTGCGCCCACAGGAGACTTTGCAGGAGAGGCACGGTGGCATCTGCGGCACGATGCTCAGAGCACAGCCGGGCTTTCTGTTTGCCTGTTGCTTTCTGGCTTACGTGGTGCCAAACCCCTCACTAGGACCAGCACCCCTAGGTCCTAGCAAAATTCTAAAGAACTGTTTGAATCCTTTGCACAGTCACAGCTTTGTCTATCTGATATTAGTATAAATGGGGAGATGGAATATTTCCCATTATCCTCTCAGAAAAAACTGAGAGCTGAATGTGCCAAGGGAGCAGATAAGGACATCTCTGTGCTGTCATATTTAACTACTCTCAGTTTCCCCCTTGAAAATTTATCTACAGGTCTCCACATTACCCCATGCTGATACACATTTGCTGTGTGCTCACGGAGAAAATCCAGCCTGCACCACAAGCTGATGGCGCTAGACAGCATCTGGATGTATATGGTCCCACAGCTGTAGCAGGTACAATCCCTGAGTATGAAGTAGCTGTGTCATGGGCTGCACCAATATCTGACACCAAAAAAGCCATCCCTGCCCCCAAAACTCATAGTCTAGGATGTAGCAACTTCCAGAGGCAGGGAAGAGTCAAAGGTGGGCCAAGTTCCCTATCCCTTCCCACCTCTGCCTTTGCCTAAAATACTTTCTGAATAATATTACAGCAAGAGGTTAGGAACCAGAGAAGGAACAGCTCCTCGGAGTTTTTGGCAGATCTTTACATGGCATTTTTTATAAAGAAATGTATTAATGCTAACAAGTAAAGAAACAGATCAAAAATACTTCTCATTTCCAGTGTTTTGTAAGCTTAAACATTGTGAACATGAGATTTGACAACACAGCTTACATAGTATCAGCTTAGGTAGTGTTTTTCCTGATCTGCAATATAAAATATCTAGAAATATTGAATTAAGAGCTACTTTTAAAGAATAATCTTAAAATAACTTTATTCCATTTAAACACGCAAATATATTATATAGTGCTATTTTAAACAGAAAATTGAGCAAAACATCAGCAGTAGTTGTAGCCTGATTGATATGCATGTTTACAAGAAAAACACACTTAAGTGCTGTGACATTCAGTTTTTAAGAAACCTAGTTTAATTATATTTTCCCTAATTAAAGATTTCATTACAGGGGATCACATGATTTAATTATATCAATACCCCAAAGACCTGATTGTGAACATAAAGTGAGGATTAAAAAGATGCCTCATCACTTAATTACCTGCTAGATTGGAACAGATCCATGTTGTAGGTCAAAAGGGACATGAAATGCAGGCTTCTGCCTCCTTCTTTGTTGTGTGCAAAGGGTTCTCTGCATGGGGAGAGGAAGGGGGGAAGTGCTCTTGTGTCTGCAGTGGGACTGCTAATTACCTGCGAGCAGATTTTAAAGTATATATCGATTCTTTATTTGAAAAATTTGCAAAGTAAGGGGGTGCTGAGCTGCATATTCGCACCTACAGTCTAGTAAATGCTTGCATATTTCTTGATCCCAATATGCAATCTCATGTCTTTCCGAGGAAAAATGTCAAGTAGTGAGAAAACTTAGGCTGTGTCTGCCTAGGGGCTTAACTTCCCCTCATGAGAGCAGATGGGCATCCAGCATTGCCATATGTGGCAGGAGCTGGGGCTGTCTCACTCTGTGTCGCTTCAGCACGAAGCCCAGGAATCACAACATTTCTGGAGTTTCCCTGCCTCTAAATATCTTGTATTGTGTAACATCAGTGTGAAGCTGACTGCAGCACCAAATTTTAGTCTGCTCAAACTTCTGCCTAATTCATGCCTCTATTTCTCACCCTATGACCAGCAATAAGATTCTGTTCCCAGGAGTGAGCTCGTGAAGCTTTGTTTGGCAGGGATCACTAAACACATAGAAGTGGATTTGTAGGATGATATCTGAGGACACGCACTTCTCAAACCACTACACAGGCAGCAGAGCAAAGTGACTGGTTACTGTAGCCTCCCTGAGATGACTTCATCTTACCTTTTCCAAAAACATAACTTTACCTGCTAAAGGTTAATTGCTTCCCTACATTGCATTTGCATACTCTGCAGACCCAGGAACTTGAGAAAGAAGGAAAAATCCCAAGTAGCAGCATATTTGCCTATTCATCTTACCATATTTTCATCATCAGAGCTTCCCTTCCTCTAATATATTTATGTTAGAGAAAACCTTTCTTTATACTGCATGTAGGAAGAGCCTAATCTGATGCTGGTATCCTTCATCCCCCTCAGACCCCTCTGCAGAGGTTATGAGGAGCTATGTTCTAGCAATTTTCCAAGTGACTCAGTCCTCTGCAAGCAATGATGCCATGAGCTGCAAGGCAGCTCCACAGAAACCTCAGATAAAAGCTGAGCCTGCACCTCCTAGGTCCTTTCTACTGCTTTTCTAAAAGGATCAGGGAAGATATAGAACCGGAGGCTATGGGGAACTCAGAACCCCCTAGGACTCCTCCCAGCCGAACCACCCTTGACACTTCTTCATGGGACTGAGGAAAGCAGAGCACTCCCAGGAGCACCGCATACCCCATCCCTACTGCCCTCATGAGCAAGGCCACCCTGTCCCTCCTGTTCCCCAGAGCACGGCCACCCCACGGCTACTGCCCCTTGTGCCTCCTGCTCCGTCACGGCATACGCAGCGGAGGAGACTGAACATACGCACACTGGGGCGTTGTGTTGGAGTGATGTGAAGCAAGGGAGCACACTCAACTACTAATTTAACATCTGCAAGTGGCACGGCGCTATGGGATGAAGACCTGTTTCTTTTACTTTGATTTGATCTTATTTTTCTAAGCAGGGAAATACCCCAGTGACAGAATCGCTGCAGATGGCATCACAAAGCCCCGACTGGCACCAGCTGAGTTGGTACAGTAAGATTATCATGTTCAAGTTTGTGTCTGCCTTTTCTTTTTGCCCTGCTTTGCTGTGCTAATAGCATTTCTGTTATCCTGTAAGCCTCAGTCAGTTCTTTCAAAAGTAGGGAGGTGAAAAAAAAAAGGTAATTTCCTTATCATTGGCAAAGAGGTCTGGTCACAGAGGAACCAAGTGATGCTAGTTTATTATTATTATTATTTCTTTTTTCCTCCCCCTCTCTCTTCCAGCTTAAAGACAGCCTAGAATTGAAGTCCCAGGGTCCCTAGGGCAGTACTGCAGAGCAGTGCTGCTTAGTGGGGCAGCTGGTGGAGAAAGCTGAGCACATTTCCTTTGCAGTTTTCATCTTCATACTTCATAGGGCCCAGAGACTGATTGATGGAATTCTTTTTTTTTTTTTTTTATTTAGCATAGCTTTCTCGAGGCCTAGAGTCTGCTTCTCTCAGCCACACTGAACATATGTCCACATATTCCCTTGGGCAGTATTTAAATGTGTGCATCCATGTGGCTGTATTTGTTTAGTGTGTGCTCCCACTGATCTAATGGGACCTTTCCCATGACCCATTGCTTCCCTAAGTTTGCCACTTGCTGCTGTCAGGCGAGAGAAGCTTTAACTTAGATGGCTGTATATGTAAATGAATGGGATTTTTTTTTTCTCTTTCAGTCCTTTCGACTGAAACCTCTTGCTGATGGATCATCTAATACAGTTTAGCTGAGAACTATTCCTCACTGCTGTTAAAAAAAGCCAAACCTAAACAGGCCCCATCTGTTACAATCCTACATCGATTTATGTGAATGCAAAATTTGCAGGGTTGCTCTTTGCTTGTTAATAAACCATTCTCTGAGAATTGCATTCATTCCTCTAAAATGCCCAGTAAGATGTACATTTCTTGCTGCATGGGATAGCTCTAATGCAAAACTTTTCCAAGAAGAGGAAAAGCAGTAGGTGCATATAGTGCTAGCTGCTGTTCAAGGGGGCACTATGACATTCTGCAACGTGTTTAGCTTTCCCATGATAGGCAGGTCAGGTGAGCAATACAATAATGTCTATTAAAGACATATTCTGCCTGAATAATACCAATACTGCTCAAGAGGTGAATTTAGAAGCAGATTATTTATATTATTTCCATTTCCCACTACTGCAACTTCATTCAGGGGCCTGTTCACAACATATCTTTTCTTTCTGTTCTTTTCCAGCTAATAGCCTGAAAAATCCCACGTGGAGGAGTTCAGGCAAGTGCAGAAACTGTGGCTGGTTTGACAGAGCTGATCATATCAAAAATGATAAATCATTTACAAACAGTATTTGCACATGAAAAGCTGTGATAGGAAATACTGTAATTTATTCAAAAGGTATGTGCAGTATAAATTAAGAAAATAAAAACAGAGTCGCACTGTCTGTTGTGCACTGTTTCCTAGAGTTCTTGTCCAAGCGTGGAGATCCCCTGTGCTGCATTGACACAATGAGATCCCTGCCCTAAAGAGCTTGAGTGAAATTGGAGGGACAGAGTGGGGAAAGGGGTGAGACAAACTGGCCACAGATGACCCATCCAGCTGTACACAGCACCTCTTCTCTGCTCTTCAAACACCTACAAGGTCATAACACACTCCCTCCCTCTAACTTTACACCATATCAAACACTGCCTGCAGTAAGGTTAATGGCAAACTTTATACTTTTTTTCATGGGCAAAGGGCTGGATTTCCCCATCAAACACTCTCCACATGGGTCACAGTAGCAGCCAAGAACAACATATGGGAATTCACTCTGGAAATCCAAATATCAGCTGTGAATCTAGGCTCAGCTATCTATTTTAACTTGACATAGGCTTGGGATGAAATCAGCTGAAAAATAGAATGAATATACAAAATACAGAGAGTTTATTAAACTCTATATTTTCTATTGAGTAAAGAAGGCTCATGTTAGCAATATCAAGAGGAGATGTCTCATGGACTGCAAACACAAAAGAACTCAGATATCCTAAGTTTGAACTTTTTTTTTTCTTTTTGGTGAGATAATTATTTACTAAACAGGTTGCCTGCAATTCAAATTCCCACACATGCAAATGTTTTCCCAATGTTACCTTATAGCTCTTCCCTCCTTCAACCTTCTCTCTCCATGCAACTTCATATAGTGGCAGTCTGAAATCATAGCCACTTGTGAAAATGGATCTAGTAGCATTATTTACACTGCATTAAGCTAAAAATCAATGCGAGAAGGACTTTTGTCAAAAGGTTATTGAAATTAATGGAAGTTCTTCACTGAAGCAGGTCCTAACACCTTGAAGTTTCTTGGCTTTTTACTCTGTATTTCTTACTTGTCTTCTCTGGTTTTACTTTTCTAGCTTTATACTACTGTCCAGCATCATGGTATGATTTGTCCGAAGTCTGCTCTGCTCTTCTCTCTCATCCTCATTTCTCCAGACCACCCACCATATACATTCATTCCCCACTCTCTTTCTAGTATCTCTGTCTTTCTTTCTCTCTTGCTAGCATTTTAGCTAACTTAATATTTGCTCCCACAGCCCTTATGGGAAAGGCTGATAGGACTTTGTCTAGAGTCAATACGTGCTTCAGGGCCAATTCTGTGTTTCCTTGCAACCTGTGCATTACTGCACATACTGAATGCTATGGAAGGAACAGCTGTAAGTAAATTAAGATTTGGGATTTGCTGTGTATGTCTATACAAGTAAAAATAAGCAGCTCAGGGTGCAGATTCACCATAGCACAGTCGAGTATACTCTTAAATATTGACAATCTTTTGGCCAAGGCCAAACAGTGACAGACAGCTCTCAGGCACAGCTTGACTTAGCCAGAAACCATTCTCAATAGGCAGCTCAGACACAACCAGTGGCTTTTGGCATCTAGAGACTTTAACCATATGGATTTTGCTACCTCATTCTAGCAGGCCTCAGTGCCAGATGATAGGCCCTGGCACTGTTTAGGTTATTAAGATAGTACAGCTGCCATGGTTCATTGTGTACTGTGGCTTCTGGATCCATAAATCTTGTGCATTAATCCCGTGTAATTTTCAGGGTTGGCAATGTTTGGGGGACAAAAAAAAAAAAGATAACACATAGGCACATTTCAGAGAGGTTTTTCTCCAAAGCACAGTCACTTATTTCTCCTCAGTGCAGTTATATTGTCTCCTGAAAGAAGGTCTTAAAGAGCATTGCACAGCAAGGCACTGTTGAGCAAATGCTTAACACAACTACTATATACAAACTGGTTTTAATACTTGGGATGAGCGGCAGGATTAAAACTGAGATATATCAATGTTAACATGCTTCTATAATTTTAATTTCCCGATCTGATTTCTTTCTGTCTTTATTAATGCCAAAAAAAATCAGAGGAAGTATATTCACTGCCAAAAGCATGAGTAACAAAAAGCCATCAGGTTACCTCAGGGGATGACAAATGACAACATGTTATTATACATATGATAAATCCTACTGTAGAGATGTTGTCGTGTGATCTTATGCATATAAAGTATATTAATTGCTAGTGGTTTTGTCGCTCTCAAAGGGAAGCTTAAGGAGATAGTTTAGCCTACTTACAAACCCCTTCCAAGGAAATATTTCTATTCAAATTGTTCTTTAGCATTACTTTCTTTTAATCTACTGAATTGTGCATTTGCTGGAAAAGATGCTTTAGTGAGCAATGCAGCACCATGATTATAAAAGAGTTTAGCATTTTGTTTTGGTCTTTAATTCTTTGTCCCCATGGTGCTGGCCCCAGGAATATAGCAAGCACTCGTGTATGTCCTAGGTGCTTATTACCATCCCACAGCATTGCTTTCTTCAAGCATTTGAGAGGACAATTAGAGATACAAATAGGCCTATCCACTCTAGAGACTGTTAGTCAGAAAATTTCAGAGCCTTATTCTAAGTACAGCTATATTGTTTATGACTCCATGAGGTAGGAAGAAAAGTTCTAGCATCTACTCTCCAGCTGGGTTAACAAAAGCTATATTTGTTTCAATGGAATACAGCAGAGTCTTTCATGGATTGTAAATCTTCCCTTCAGGATGTGATAAGTGGGCAAAATATAAAAGGAAACATACTTAAACCCCTCAATATGTGTCATATTGATTTCTTAAATCAAAGATTGATTTTATCAAAATGATAAAATGAGGAAAATGAATTATATGTTTCATCAACGCTTTCACCATCATTGGTATTTCTGTACTTTTTCCTAAAAGATGCCTAGTTAGTTATCTAAACTTCAATAACTAATAATCTAGTTAGGAGAAACTTGATTCAGCCCATTTCGACTGCACTAGATGTAGCAATACAGTTTCAGCTCTTTATTGCACTTTGCATGTGTCAGTCCATTGTCTTGCCCTGAGTTATCCAGATCAGATTTTTAATATTGGTAAAGCATGAAGATTTTTCCCATTCATATAGTGCCTCCTGTATATCAGGATTTGTGTTGCAAAAATCAGCATTAGTGAGGCAAAGAGATTTATTTGATAACTGTTGAACCCATCTGTGCTTCTAACTATACACTGCTGAACATCCTTAATCATCATTGCAGCCAAAAGTGGTGCTATATATCTCCATGTAAGCTTTCTACCAAAATGATTTTAATACCAGTGATATAAGTTGATGAAAAAAAAAAAAAAAAAAGAATGCAATTAAAGTTCTTGAGTTTTGACATGGGCCATTCTCAATTGTCTGCATCACAAAGGAGAAAATACTATTTCAACACCTCGAGAAAGAGCTATTGTTAGCAGTTCAAATAATGTTGACTTGGTCATCATTGCATCAGAGCACTTTGGTGTCTTAGTTTGTGCACAAGCACCAGTGTTAAAATTAAATGCTGCCATACAGATACAGAATCAATAATGTCAAGGGTGCTGAATAAGCTTTTTCTGAGATGAGAAGTTGGCCTAACTGTGCGCCCAGCACTCACCAGAATTTGAGTTGCGAACTGGAAGCCACCAGGTGTATTCCTTGTCTTCTAGCCACACTATTAGCCTTGTCTTTCCCACAGAGCCTACAGGTCACAGGAACTCTCAGAACTGCTGAGTTCTTGGTTGGTCTCTGGTGGGGCCATTCTCCCACTACTCCATGTTTATTTTCTCTAATCATTTCTACGCAATGGTGGTCCATATCTAAAACAACCCTTTAGGTATTTGTTTTGATGCTGGGTGAAATTTTTCTTTCCTCAAGTCTGTTTCTTTCTGTACTATTTCAGGAACAGGATGATTTTTGCCTGTAGCCCTTCTGACACCAGCATTCCTTTGGCAGGCATTTTGGCAGCCTAGATTTTTCTTCTCAGGTCTGCAGTGAAGCACTGGTCCTTCTGTCTAAACTGTGGAGGGATTCAGAAATGCTACTAGGTCACTCTAGATCAGGATGAGACCCAAGTACCTAGTACTTGGGATAAGACCGAAGTACCAACCTCAGAAAGGCTTTCCTCAGAAAAAGGCTTATTAAGGGTTGTGAAGAGCCCTGGAGCACAAGAAAAGGTTCAGTAGAGACCTGTAGTTTAGTTTAGGTGTAACGATTGCGATCTTATGACTCTGCAAGGAAAGGAGCATTTCTGACACAGAAAAAAAATATGCTTTCCCATTACAGTAGGTGATTTTACTATATATTCTTGTGATGTGAAATATGAATTACAACACTACTGAACATATGGCAAGCAAAATAATTCCCCAGTACTTCAAGTCACAGCTGGAGTGCTGCATCCAGTTTGGGCACCACATTTCAGAGGCATGTGGACCAATTGGAAACAATCCAGGGAAAAGTGATGAGAGAGCTCAAAAAGACAACCCGTGGAGAAGGCTGAAAGAACTTATGGTGTTTAGAAAAATACAGGACTGAGAGGAGACACAGATACAAAAATTCAACTATGTAAGTTGTTGGTGCAAAGAGGAAGGAAATAAACTCTTCTCTATATCAACTGGGACTGGGAAAAGGCTGCAGCGAATGGACCACAAATGGATGCTGCCTGGATTTCTAATTAGGTGGTGCAGTGGGACAAATCTGTGGGAGACCATCCAAGCAGTGGGGAAAGCGGGCAAATCCATGTCTCGGATTGTCCTCACCATGCAGTCCGCACCTGTAAAAGTAATGCCTTCGACCACAAGTACAGAAAGAGACTGAGACTGGAAGGAATGATGACAATCAGGCCAGCTGTGGGAAGAAACAAAATGTTTGTTTGGACAATTTGCATCTGTTGCTTTTCTTAACCGGATAAGAGAGTACACTCTGTAATATACACACTCCAGCCTCACTTACCAACAGAGACTTAAAATATTTATATCATGGACAAACAATGCCAAGGAACTCCCCTACAAATGCAGTGATTTAATAAACACAGCACTGCAATGTAGCATTTATCTTTATTATATATAATCAGCTGTTCCGTTTGCTTGGGTAGAATTAATGTCCAACTGAGCTAAGGTAGAACTGAAGGGCTGGAACATTCCCATTTCCCCAGTCCCAAACATACACACCTTTTTTGCTTGTGCAGATCCATATGGGGTTTAAGACTGTGTGAGACACAGCTCAACACTTCTTGCTCTAGTACCAGGGGGGCTAGCAAGGTCTCTGCATCTGACAGGCCTAATGTGGTCCTGCCAACAGATACCTCCTTTCCTATGCCTTCAGCAATCAGTAAGGATAAACATCTTCCATAGTACCACTTAATAAACATGTATGTTTGTGTCTAGGAAAAAGATCCACGTTGCTTCCCAAGCAAAGCTCGCTGGGATATCTTGCTGAAAACACAGATTACATCTACATGAAAATCTTGAATCTGGACAACTGACACTGGGCCTCAGACTAACCCTCGCAATTGTGCTCACAGTTCAACTGTACAGCCATAAAGAAAATCATGAGGGTATTATACTGTGCCTTAGTAATTACTATTAAATGCTAATATTATATAAATAATTTAGAGGATGATTGACAGAATGAATTATCTGAGATGCCTGTTCTCCCTGAACAAAACACTGTCAGCCTATGTTTACACAAAAAGAAATATGAAATATAGTTAATGTCTCCAACTCTGACCTAGCTAGGCCAGCTAGTACCTTCATACAATGAATTGAGAAGAAATTCTGGAACTATATATATATAAAAAAAATGGGCATTTACCACTCTCTAGGAATAACTTTCAATAACTTGCATTGGATTTACAAAAGTGTTTGATATTTCAAAATTTTTCAACAATATGACATGCTGTAAAGAAGCGTAGATGTATTTCTGCCTCCATTAAAAACTATAGCAAATACTTGGTGTGTATAGTGGTACAGGACTGAACCCAGCATCCATATCCACAGATATCCTTGTGTTGAGTAAGATCCTGAACTGGCAAAACATATTAGCACACCTTTGAATTTCATCTCTGAATTCCCTTGACTGTCTTGTATTTTCTTAAATGAATTATGCTACTTTTATTTATTGCTCCACCAAGGAGAAAAACATCATTGTTTTCTACCATAGTACCCGTAACTTAACAGCTCACAGAAAAAGGCTGAAGTTCAATGTGAAGGTTTTACATTTTAAGGCATCATAAATGCTCAGAAATTCTGGGAGTGAAAGACTGACAGTATCTTTTTTCGGTGTCAACTACTTTTGACAGCACACCAGTAACTTTTTTTGACATGGTTCCTCACTCTTGTGAACTCTGTGCATTTTTCCATATTAAAGATCCTTAATCCTTCAAGCCAAGGATTCAAGATACTTTTGAAGCAAGAGTAACACATTTTTTTCGTAATGAAGAAGAACATGCAAGGAAGCAGTTGTAATATCTGAAGGAGAGGGACCATGTATTTAAAGCTTTGATACTGACAACAATGAGGTGAGCAAATTCAGTGGAACTGTTCACATGAGCAAAGTTACTGACACGCTTAAGAGTTTTTGGGATGGGCCTATAGGATGTGGGTGGATTTCACCACATTAAAATCATCAGAAATCATAAAATATTCCAACAGTGATGTCAAGACAATGACTATAACATTGAAAGTGTTTGCCATGTTATTCTTGTTATTTTTCATTGTGACAGATTTTATTAAGGCTATTTATTGTTAACACATGGGTCCACCACACCTGGAGTACTGTGTGCAGTTCTGGGCTCCCCAGTACAAGAGGGATGTGGAGCTGCTGGAGAGAGTCCAGCGCAGGGCTACGAGGATGATCAGGGGCCTGGAACATCTG
>VZSV01000037.1:3503776-3629792 GCA_013398735.1 Nothocercus julius
TTTTTTTTTTTTTTTTTTCTGTAGCAATAGTTCTGTGGTCTTCTATATTCATATAAAATACGGAATTGCTCCAAATAGCATTTCATCAACAAGTCATAGCTTTTAAATAAAGCTTTGCTTCTGAAGAAAGATCTTCACAAATTGTTCTAAGGTCAGAGTTAAAATTGGTGCAGAGTGATGCCAGCAGTCTCTGAGTTTAGAGCAAGCAGTTTTGGTACAATTTGCAGATGAAAATAGATATAAATGCACAGTCATTTTGAATAAGAGAAGCTCATTCCCTGAGCAGTATCATGCCAGAACTGTACTCTTAGCAGACTGTCACAGTAACCACAGTGAACCCTTTCCACTAGGTCCCGGTCACCTCCACAGTCACCCAGCGTCCTCAGCAGAGCTCAACTTGATATGTAGGAACTGCAGATGCCCATATGCCTTTCAGTGTTTTTGAAACAGTGTTTTTTTTGTTTGTTTGTTTGTTTTTCCCTCTTCTGGTTGAATGTTCACCTAGGCAGCAACCCTGTTTCATGTCAAAGCAGGGATAAAGTTGCCTGAGATGGACATCATTGGGAAAAACATCTGCTAAATAATGTTGAATTCTTCACAGGTATAGGCGCCAGTATAATCTGATCACAAATTAACTTAATTGAATGCTGAATATCCTCCTCTTGAAGAGATATTTGCTTGCTCTTACTTGATCTGTTGGGAAAGTACCTGGCTGTGGTGCCTCCCCAGCCCAGGACAACGAGATCCCTGGAGCAAAGGAAGGGATAGTTTTGACAGTACCTGAATAGGCTGAAGTTACAAAACTCTCAGTTTTGGCAGGTGAGCTTTTTGAGGAGATCACTGGCAGCTACTCTGGTTGGTTCCTGAATGAGAACATCTGTCACAAGGGTCTAGTCTAACAGCGATGAGACAAGGGAAGAAAGATCATAAGTGGTCTTTACATCTGTTTCTGATGTTTTTCTACAACAGTGAGTATAGATCTATGAGATTTTGACAGATTCTGTCATCTGAGTCTGGAAGCCATATGGCCTAGAGGTATGAAATAATGCTACAAATAACGACTTTGGAAAAAAAAGCACTGGGTGGCTAGCCCAGGCTGTGTTGTTGCTGCTGGGCAAATGTGCTTCTGGGTGCACTACATTGGATTGGTCCATCAGTTGCCAGGCAGGAAGGAGGGTACATCTAGGTTTACCTCTGAAGTAGATGAGGACATTTATGGGAAAAGGACGAGATCATGCTGCACTCTGAGGTGAGAACTACCAAGCCTATCTGTATTGCTCTGTAGACACGGGTCAGGTCTACAGTTCAGGCTGTAGTTTCATTGATCCGCAGTGACATCATTTCCAGCAACATGAAAGTGTTATTAGAAAGGTTAAAACTAGTCAACAGTGTGGCAAAGCTGGAGCATCAGACTTTCTGTGGTAAAACAGGTGCTTTTCAGCAGAAGGTGCAGAAGGTCATGTAAACCTCTGAAATTTCTCCTAATTTCTGGCACGGTTAGGGAGGGTTTTCAGACATACCCTACCATGTGACAACAGAGACGACAAAAAAGAGTCCCTTTCTCTATACAGCTTAAGGCATTTCTAGCATCACTGGCTCCAGCACTTTCCTTGAGGGGGTAACTTGCAAGCTGGACCCATAGCCTAAGGCATCACACAGCAAAGTGGCCAGGGCTACCAAACAGGACTCCCTGGGTCTGCTGGACAGATGGCTGAGGATCACCCACCCACCACATCCCATGCTCTGCACCAGGAAGGACAGAGCTGGTGGGGAAGCCCTGGTGATAATTCCCACTGATCAGGAGACCTTTAGTCTGCACAAGCAATAAATGCCCGTTTCCTCTATGGCCTAGTAGCTGGGCATATTTATCTGACAGGGACGCTTATGCCGCTGACATGAAGACGTGGTAGAGAGAGACTGGGCCACATTTAACTGAGTAATTGTTCAGAAAACGGAGGTATTCAAGGCCAAGATATGTGCAGCCATGGTAGGTACTTCTGAGTGCCGGAGAATTCCTAAATACTAGTAAATAACATATCTCTTGTTTTGCTTTTTATATACATGTAGCAATAGAGTTTCCTTTACTTAAACCAATATTTTGATTATAGATGTCAAAGACACCCAAATAACACATGGAGAAGGGACTGAAGAAGGGTGAGGAAGAGCATAGGGGCAACACAGGAGGAATGCAACCTAAGCAGAAAAAGCTGTCCAAAACTTTGTGCCCCAAGGCACATTCACACCACAGCAGAATGGAGGCTGGCAAATATCCCCAGAAAAACTTTCATCTACTGCACAGTGTTTTTACTAGAAGTCCATTGTCATGTCTCAGCAAAATGTGGGCTGTGCCTCATCAAGGCAGAAATGTGTTTCTTCCTTCTTTCCTATTTTGATATATTTCACTTCCATATAATCTCCAGAGGGATCATTTAGCCTGTTCAAATACCTTATTAAGGAAGGCCTGCATTGTTCTGGGAGCTTTTGTACAGTGCTGGAATGTGTTTCTTCCTGAGCACCGCCTTGCATGGCAAGGCCTTGATAAAACAAGGCACTGCTTTTCTCTCATTGTTCTACGTTGCCTTCTCCTTTCTTTTCCTAGCTACATTTGTCTGAATACTAATTTGTGTTTATAAGAAGAAGTGGTTCCCGCACCTCCCCTTTGTCATTTAATTGAAGGGAAACTAAGCAACAGGTGGATCTCAGGAAATATCATTAGTCTCTTTTGATTGTTTTTGGCACTTCTTTGAAAGAAAAGTTCAGCTCAATGCAACTGGCTATTCATTGTTTCCAGGCTAATTACTACAGTCCCCATCGAAGAGCATATTTGAATGTGTCCAATTTAAAGTTAGTGAGTTGTTCTTCTGGCTTCAGTGGGATTATTTATAGGCTTCAATTTACACATGCACTTAGAGATTTTGATTAATCTGAGCCGTATAACCAAACTCATAAAGGACTATGAATCCCTTGAGTACAGTACAGCACAGAAATACAGTTTGTGCACAGAAACATGGCCAGCTTCGAAACAGCATGTTCATGTTTATGTAAGGACTTCCTTCTAGCCTATCCTTTTGTTCCTAGAGAATATAAACATGATGGAAGGACAAAAGTATTTTTATGTGTTTGATTTTGAAAGGTGCTTGTTAAGGGCGCCTGCAACTGCAAAAACTGCAAAAGAAAAGCTAACTAGGGAGACTTCCACATTGGCTTCTAGACTAACAAATCTGAAAAGTCACAGAGAAGGGGAAAGGATGCTAAAGAAAACAAGCAGCATGAAACTTCAGCATGTGGTTTTATCCCACTAATTCCCAGTAGGACAAAGGAGCCAAAAGCTCACAGTGTGCTCCTTCTATCACTTTGTAGACAAAGCTCCAATTTCTGCTATTTTTAAAACCAGAACCCTGGGGGAATATTTCACCATTGAAAATCAGCCAAATGCATTAATGAAGCGCTCCACCTGTTACAAGAATGCAAGTGAAGAGCTGGATCATAGCAGCTCCTGCTTGATGACCAGCAATCAGAGTATTCCTTACATGTGATATGCAGCAATTATTGACCAGCTGAAAATCTGATCTTGGGATGTACTTTGCAGTTCAAGGCTTGAAAAGCTAAGCAAGTCAGAGGAAAGAAATTAAGTAAGAGTATCCTCTTTAGTTTCAGGGGTAGGGTGCTAGGTACACAAAACGTAAGAATCGAAAGATTCATTATTTTGCACTGGCCTGGCTTAATAATCATAAGCGGTCTATCTTGTCATCTTAAATTTAGCTTCTTTTTGATCCTCTCCACTGAGAAAACAGGAAGCTCAGCATAAATATATTCTAGGATCTAACTAGGAAGATCAGCATAAAAATCTTCTGACACTCAATGTAGCATATGCTGTATGGAGTAGCAGTAATCACAGGGTGTTGACAACAGCAGGGCAAGAGGTGGTACAGCAAAAACACACACACGCTCAACTACAAAAGCCAGGAAAGTCAAGGATAGTGAAATCATGATTAAGCAAGTATTTCTTGCCCTGACACAGGAACAGGGATGGAAGTAGAAAATCCCTTACTTTTCAGAGATGTCTTTATGGGTTTATAATTATAAATGCCCCCTTTTTTAAAGGATTTGTTTAAGAAGCAAAACTATTCCCTTTTCATGAATGATCTGTTTTACAGGGCTTAAAAATATGTCAAGGTTTGCTGCAGTAAATCCTCCTCATGCTGTAACTGAGTAATGTAAGCAACTTGGGTTGCCGTTTAAACAATTCCCAGTGTGTGGCATGGCCAGTGCAGTTTGAAATGCCTCTGTCTATCTAAACAGAAACAGATGTTTGAACAGCAGAGCTGTGCAGAAGTCATTCTTCAAACAGTAGATTAAAACATCTGTCAGGACCATTGGATGGGACCAGACAAGCAGCAACCATATCAGCTGGGCCTGCCAGTCACATCTTCCTCATGCTAGAAATGGAAGGAAAAGGATGGGGGGATTTCATTTAGTCCTAGCATGTTATATACTCTTTTATTTTTTTTTTTTTTTCATGTTTCTTCAGTCACTCAAGAGACTGCAGACCTAGCTGTGCAGGATAATTCATAACCTCACTCAGCACGGCCTCCACCTTTTTTTCTAGATTTTCACTTATGTTAATGCCTTTTTCTGCTATTGTAGACAGTCAGTATGAAAACTGTGAAATGTTGGTGGCATGCCAGGTTACAGCATTTTACAGCTATTTCCATGTGGTCTTCATGTCTCAGCATTTGACCAGTTTAGTGACATTGCAAACAATTCTTTGGATATCATGGGGTCAGAAGAATGGCAGCTTACTAATCTTCTACAAACTGTCTGCAGGAACTGTGCCACAGGCAGGGCATTTTTTTTTTTTTTGAGGTAAGCAAGAATCAAAAACAAACTCTTGGATTAGCACCTCTTTTGCGCTCACCCTACCTCAAAATCAAGCCAAGAAGCTCGTACAGATTTAAGGAACAATTCCAATTTTTAGGGAATCAGCTTAAAGCTGTGGGTCCAAATGCCCATGAAATACATAATTTTAGGGTCTGAGACCTGTGTCTTTCATCCATCCTCTGTTTCCATGCTGGATTTATTCTCACTCCTTATTTCGGTGTCCTGCACACAGAGCCGATGACTTAGCACGGAGCTGCAGCCAGCACCGTCCGAGTCCCTATTTCAAGCCGCTCATGCCCCGTGCACCCAAGGGACGACCCGGCTGCAAGGCCACGTCCTCCACACTGGCTCCTGGGGCTGCCCCAGGGAGCCCATCTCCGCAGCGGGAGCAAAGGCTGCTGCTCTCTCCAGCCCGGCTCCGGGGGCAGCTCGACGCCCCCCCGTTCCCCTCCACACACCAGCCAGCCTTCGCTGTGAACCTGGGGGAGCTCTTCTTTGTATCCCCCCGGATTGTTCTCTTATCTTGTTTGTCCCCGAGAAGCCATTAATTGTGTGCTGTAGCAGCAGCAGATTACCTCACGACAGCCTGGCAGATGTGCTTTCGCTGAATAAATAAACTCATTTATATGGCTGTAATGACTGTTGCTTCTGTGCTCTCATCGTGAAACCTCCAGCCTATCTGCAGCAGTTTATAAACAAAGCTGCTTTGCCTTTATGGAAAAGCAATTTGTGGCTGAGGAGCCTCAGCGGCAGCTCATGCCAAATAGAGCTCAGGCCATTTCTCAGGGAACAGGTGTCCGCATCATTAAAGCCACTACCCCAGTTGGCATTAATTGGCATCCCTGTTGGCACACTAAGAAAAGAGGCCGGGGTTTGTCTGGGCCTTGGAAATTTGCTTTTCCTCTCCCTCCTCGAGGTAGCCCTTCAGTATCAAAGCTGGTGTCGGTGCCAAGGCTGGGTGGAAGCCTCGCTCTGCCCTCCCTCGGGCGCCTTGCACTGTGTGGCCTTTGCTCCCCAGCCCAGCTAGGGAAAGGGCACCAGGAAAACATGCCTAGCGATGGCTTGTTAACCAAGACTATTCACAGAGGGAAGAGAAGGAAACTGTTTATTAGATGGAGCAAGTTCATTAACTTCCCTCCTTATTTACTTCAGCAGGCCCTTCACTTCCCTCTATTCTCCTTTGTTTTGTCCCTTCTTTCTTTTGTGCTGTGGTAGTACTGTAAAAGGAAGTTTAAAAAAATAAAAAAAAGGAAAAACAATGGAAAAAAAAAAAAAAACACTCCACCCTACACTTTGCTAGCCTACTTGCAGCTTTACACCAATAAACTGCAATCAAAAATACATCGTGCCCCAAACAGCAGTAAATTGCGGGCATGAAATCTGCAGAAGCAGACAGCCACACAGCAAAACGTGCAGAGGGACAGGCTGTTCTCCCTACCATCAGCCACCCTGAACCGTTTGATGTGAGACGGCCTCTCCCCTGCTCTCACCCTGCTGACCGAGGGACTTTGCTCCACCTCCGTGGCCCACTAAGCTGTGTAAGCCAGCTGTGCATTGCCACTAGCGTAACGATAAATGGGAAGTTAAAAATTAATGGCATGTCTTTGCTGCAGACAGTCCCAGTGGTGAGCAGCGCACACATTAGCCTACCCTGGGGAGAGCAGTCACGCCACGCAGCCACGGCGCGGCTGCAGGGACTTCACGGAGCTAATTGGGGCAAGTCAGAAAAACAGCGGCAGCACTTGAGGAGTTTAGGTTATGCCCACGCTACAAAGTAAACAGACTGCAAGTGGTGTTTTAATTTATAATCGCAGATGGAATGACTGGCTTAGTTACATGCACTGGTAACCTTGGGATGGAGACTTCTGGTGGGGATGGGAGCTGGGTTAAGGTAAACCAGGGTTCATGTCACAACACAGACCTCTGAGAGGAACATCCTGGGGCCAGGGTGCCTGCTGGAGCGCAGCGGGCAAGGCGGTATCTCTGCGCCTGGTTATCCTTAAATCTGCATTAAACCAGAGAAAAGGCTGTTTTCACAAGCAGGCAGGACATTGCTGCTCTGACAAATTCACTTGTTAACTTGAGGCCTGGGCAAAATGACCACAAAGGCATGGGAGTGTCAAAAGGCTTTTGCGAGGCTGGGATAAGGAAAGCCCTCCCAGGCAGCTCGCGATGATCCATCCACGCTTACATTAGCCGTGTCGCACCGCTCCTGCCAGGCCCGTTAACAGAACCTTGCTTTGTAGCAGCCCACTCTTTATATCTAAATGCAAAAATGCATTTCTCCACCACCCCTCAGTCAGCTCCCCAGGGAGGAGCAGCAGGCGCAGGGGTCGAGTGGGCTCTGGGACCCACCTGGGGCCGCACTGCCAGCAGCACCGAGGCAGCTGGACAGAAAGCGAAGGTGCTGACAGCGCTGGTCCTGCTTGCATGCTCTGTGCTGTGCACGAGCCCATCGCCGTCACCTCTGCCCCTGTAGCCACAGAGCCAAGGCTGCGCGTGGCGCTTGTGGCTGTTGCTGCAGCTGTCTCAACCTTCAGGGGTAATCGTTGCCCTTTCCTGCAGCGGCTACTTGCTAGTGCTGTGCGGCAACTGAGATGGGAGCGCTACCTCTGGCTAGCAACAAGCACGGCTCCAAGAGCGTTAAAGGTGCAGTTGTGTGCAGGGGAGCCCTCCCCAGAGCCCGCTTGCCAGCTCCCTGAGATTAGTGTGAGGCACAGAGGAAAAGAGCTAGGGACAGATGCCACTTTTAGGGACAAACCCAGCGAGTGGTATTTTGCCTTCCATTAACTCCGCTGTTTTTACTCTCCGCAGAGTTAATTACAAATCAGTTTAATTGTTCTCTCGCTCGATAACTTTCTAATCTCTAGGAGACTTGCTTCACAGCAGGCTGTAAGGTTATATTTTATCGCTTCTCTTTCCATTAACCCCACCGTGTTAGTCTGCGGTCTGCTTCCTCCCTCTCTCCTCCAAACGTTAACAATTAAAATAATTAAAACTGACTTTGGTAATGACTCCATTGAGAACCTTCCCTCTGCTCCTCACTAGCCACAAAGGCTGTCACACTCTCGGGTCACCAGCGGCAACTTATCTGCCTGCCCAGCCTTCCCTCCCCATCAGGGCATGAAGCAAGGCAGAAAAATTGTGCAGTGATGCATGAATGTGCAGGGAAATGGGGAAGAGGAGCAAAAAATCACTCTGAGGAATGTGCACATTGCTTAAAACAAAACAAAACAGAAAAACAACCCCCCTGGCAGCCTGCAAGAAATTCA
This sequence comes from Nothocercus julius, assembly GCA_013398735.1. Lineage (NCBI taxonomy): Eukaryota > Metazoa > Chordata > Aves > Tinamiformes > Tinamidae > Nothocercus > Nothocercus julius. The sequence goes on from VZSV01000037.1 coordinate 3,511,930, forward strand.
TAAAAACACGTGAAGTCTGCCAGGAATTCAGACCTGGATGCCTTCCTGCAGCCTCCAGAGCCTGGGTATTTCCCCATTACTTCTTCCTTCCTGAGCACACCGTTCTGTGTAGTATTACTGGCAGCAACCCCTTTTGCTGCTCTTACAGCCCTGCAGGATGAAGTGCAGAGGTTTGAGGCAAAGTGTTTACAGCCTTTCCTTCTGTTTCCTGGGTTGGATTTAGGTTAAACAGCATGCAGATTGGACTTGCAGGATGCAGATTGCAATAATAACCTGAAAGTCCTGCAAACATGTGGTGAGAGCATTGGTAGTATTTCCAATAGAAAATACTGTTGGTTGGCTTTAAGGAAGGACTAATGTATCTTTATGGAAACAAATAATGCAACATTCTCCCATGACATCTTCAGAAAAAAATGCTGAATCACTGCTCTTTGTTCTGGACCATCCCAGTAGATGACTGAATGTGCTCTGTGCTTGAATGTATTTGCATACCCTGATCTTAGTTTTTATCTCCGCAAAAAATATCCATCCCCTTGAAACTTAATGCACAGCAACACTGCTTCTTTGGGAGATCTGGTTGATTCATTAGATCATTGGTCCCATGGTAAGGGAGAAATCAGATATTCTTAAGACTGTGATGCTAAGGGAAAGTTTTTGCTTTAGCATTTTGAACAGAATCCCTTTCTGACTTTTGCTCCTGTCTCTGAATAATATGTTTTATATTTGCTAGATATTTTTTGTTTGTTTTCTTAGTCTTACTGAGCATATGCACCTCTTAATGAAGTTCTTTTTGCTTTTTCAGGCAGGGCCATCCTGGGGTTATGAGCCTATCACAAAAAAAAGACTCAAAACAGTTTACAGCTAATATAAGTAGTTTAAACCTTGACTGGAGCAAAGGTGAGGAGAAACCTTGTCATTACAGTGAGTTCTTGACAATGCCCTAAAGAAGAGGCAGAAGGTAGACATTTCCTATCTCATTTGTTTAGTCCCCATCTAGGCATTTCCAGTAAGAGTAACAACCAAGAAACCCCCAGATCCAGACACAGTCAGTAAGGAGGAAATGCAGCACTGAACAGCTGGCCTCATTACTTACAGGAGACCAAACTACCACCAACCTGCCTATTACTCACCAACAATACCCAGGTCAGCTGAATTGTTACAAAAATGGGAAATATTGTAAGGGACAACCCCCGACTGGACCTCCTTCTTCTTTTTTTTTTTTTTTTTTTTTTTTTTTTTTATGAGATTAGGTGTTTCATTACTGTTTTTACTGTTTGGTAATGTTCATTAACACTGTACATGTATTTCACCCTAAATATGCATCTAATCGCAGAATAAAACTCCTATATGATGTCAACACAGCACAGAAAGGGAGTAGAAGGGAGTACATACAGGGAAGGTATGTTTAGGTAGATCACAACAGAAAGTCACAAGAGCCTTGTCCAGTGGCCCACTGGTGTGGGTCCTATCGCCACGATAACACACTGGCGTCAGAAATTGCTTGTGCAGCAGAAGCCATGGCGCCAACGTACTAATCAATGAATGAAAACCTTTAATTTTGGAGACTTTGCAGATTTTCAGACTAAAGGATCATAATGAACCCTTCACGTCTTCTTGTCTGTGACTCTACGAAGACTTAGATAGTTTGCAATTTATATGTACATAGTCTGCAGCGGCTTGCTCATATGTTTTTATTAAAAAAAACTTCTGTGTTATTTTAATCCAAGTTTCTCAGTCAAGAAAACAATTTAAATGGGCTCATAGCCCTAGGACATGCCAAATCAAAACCGCCCCAGACTTTTGGAAATCTGGAGCCAGATCCCAGCTTCATAGGTTATTATGATAATTGTAATGAATGAGAACAAGAACACTGACTGAATCACTCCTGCAATTTGTAACTATATTTGGATCTGAACTTTGACTGAAATTTCAACAATGACCAGGGTTTAGAGGTGTCCCAGTAGTAATGCTTTATATGGCTTATTTTTCAGAGGGGCATATCCCAACACTTTGGAAAATAAGGCCTCAAATTAGACACCGACACACAGATAAATGCATCCTGCATCGCCTATACTTATTAAAAAATCTTGATTTCAGCTTGATCCTCAAACACCAGAGAACACTTGACAAAATAATTAGGATTAGTCCACTTTGTAATAGCAATAATTGTTTTCTTTAATGACTTTTTTTTTTCCAGAGCGACACTTAGCTTTTTCTAGGATTTCAAGCTTGGAGAAAATTCCTGCATGAGTTAGTAAATTATCAAGGCCTTCAAAGTGTGTGGAATCAATTGAATTAGTTTGAAAACTCTTCTGTCATAAATTAATACACAGATTCTTCTTCAACTTGTACCTAACTTTTAAATCATACCAAATAGTTGCATCTCTTATTCCCTACACTACATCCACATCCGGGAGCCAGTTCACCAAACTCAGCGCAGCTCCATGCCCACATCATGACTCTTTTCAAGATGATCTTGGGCACTAGCTGTTCTCCTCAGGCAGGTTTCCTTTGCCACCGTGCCTTCCGCAGAGCCAGAAGCACCCAAGATCTCAGGGCACACTTCTTTATAAAGTGTTTTCAGGTGATCTTTTTATATCAGCTCATTTTTGTTTGGCTCTCTGGTGATGGCCTCAGACATTATGAAGATGAAAATGATCAACTTGCAGTTCTTACTGTTCCGGACTTGGCATGTCATATTCTCTAAGTCAATATCAGCACAGTTATCTGAACAGTTTTCTCTAGAAGCAACATGAGTCATTTTTATACCCCAGTGAACTCAGCATAACTTCACCAGGTATACACGACCAGAACTGCTTAGAAAAAATCCACTATGAAGTGTCTGAAGTGACCTTCAGCTTAAGAGTTTCTGTGAGTGCAAGATGAAAACATAGCAACACAGTTTTCTGCTGAAACCTGAGTCTTCTCTGTTTATATTACATTGAAAACTAATTTCTATCCAAGCGTAGAGACCAGTTCTCACAACTCTGCTCTGACTGCACAGGATTACATTAATCTTGAGAATAATCTTACTTGTATTAAAAGGATGGTAGTGAGTGAAAAAAGAAAACCCAGGGGAACTGGGTTTGAACATATGTGACATATGTTCCCAGGGGAACAGTTATGAACATAGATGTGGTACGGAGAATGTCTGGAAAGGAAAGGTGAGGAAGACAGTTGCAGATACCTAGGAACTTGCCTATTGGCCATGCTTTTCTCATTCAATTTGGACTAAGTGATAATTATGGTTGTTCTGCATTCCAGAGGAACACATTAATCTGCTATAAGCAATAGAGCACAGCTGAAACTAATGTCCAACATACTTAACTCACAGCTGTTAAATTTTTTTACACAGCCTTTATGCTAGCACATGACTACATGATGGAAGAGATTTCAGCATGGCATTAGCAACCATATCAGCCACCTTAAGGAAAAGAATCTGAAAAAAGTGTCTCTGTAAATGTACCTTAATGGAATTGTTTAGGGAAAAAACAGTCTTTTTTGGGTTGACTGGCCAACTTAAACGTCAATGGGTAAATATTCTCCTTGTGGTGAATATCTAGCCAAGATTATTTTTGTCGCTTCATTTTTTTTTTTTTTTCATGGATTGTCTTTATTTTTTCTGGCCACCTCTAATAAAAAGTAATGATATAAGCCCAGAATAACTCCACTGGTGTTACTGAGTTACACAGATTTAAAGCTTATGTAGCAAAATCGGCATTGCACAGAGAGTAACACAGTGAGATTGCACAGCCACCTTCAGCCTAGGGAGAGGAAGAACTACATTTACACCATCTTTTCATTGCTGGTCTACTGTGTGTGTACAGTGAGCCCTAACCATCTATCTCACATCATAGCCTGCAAAAATGGTTGTGTTGCTGTAACTCTAGCCTTCATATCCCAGTTTGGCTGGTCCTGGGCAGTTTAGGTCCTGCCCCATTCCCGGGGGCTCCCATCGGACGCTCCCATGCGGCTCTTTGTAGTGCCGTGTTGTGGCACATTCTTCCCAGAGGTATCCCTGTCCCAGTCGCTGCTGAAAAAGATCCCTATCTATGTTTTTCAGTCTACACACAATTCTGAGAAAAAGGGTTTAATGTCAGAAAAGGACAAGGAGAAGTCACCTGGTGCCTGTTATCTTCATAGTTCGTGAATATGGAGGGAGCTGAGGAGAGAGAAAAGGGTTCCCTTGTCATTCGTCACATTAGCTTCTACATGTCTTTGAGGATTATGAACTGAGAGTTGTCTCCTCTCTTTGTGTTTCACGTGTAGCTGCTTTTATACTGCTCTGATTTTGACTTGATTCCTTTGGTAAGTATTTCATGACGCACAAAACCCAAACGGGGAAAGAAAAAACCCCACCCACTCCAAGAGAGTCTATTGAACTTTGTTTTTCAATTACCTAACAAATTGCTGACTAAGGACAGGATAGGGCGGTGGAAATATAAGACCTAAATGCACTGTACATTCCTCATCTGTAATGACCAGAAAAAGTGGGTGTTTGTTGGTGGTTTTAGCCAATTTGCAATTTATCTTGGTTTTAACCCAAGCAGGCTTGAAACCAAGACAAACATTCTTTGATGTAATCTAATTGTGACTAAGACCGTTTGCATAAAGGTTTCTGAGCTAGGATAGGAAGAGGAAAAAGACCTTGAAAGCATTCCAGTGGAAATGTGCACTAGGCTTTTGGTTGAACCAATAAAGTCCAATAGCCCATTGTTTTAGCTGTGGTTTAAATTAATACCTGACAGCAGAGAAATTAAAGTTTTGCTGAAATCATGTATTCACTTATCCTTGTTTTTTCCAATCATGTTTGTACAATGATAGCCTCAGGTGAAGAACTAATAGGAAAAATGCCCTTCCTCTACTTCCATTCCCTCTCCCTTCCAAAAATTTAATAATCTGTCTTGAAAAGTGTTTCCAGAGACATTAACCTTACCAGCCTAGTTTCACAAATTAATGAAAGTTCACATTGTTGCCTAGGTTGGCTAGAGAATCTGGGGAGTCCCACAGTGCAGTGGTCATAAAGGTGCATACATGTACAAGCACTGTCCTGTTTCTCTCCTCTCCAGTGCTGGGATTCTTGCCTTCCTGAAGTTGTTCCAAAGGCAGAGTCAATGAGACTTGAATGGATGCAACAGCAAAATGGGTATTTTAAAGCTGGCTGAGATGCCTCTTCACCAGTCACTCTGGGGCTTGCAGTATGGAATGGCCAGGCAGACAAAATAGCATGCTAGAAGGTGGGAAAGCAAATCTAAGAGACATTCTACTGCGCACAACACTGAAGATATAGCAAAGGTGTGCATGTATGAATGTGATTTATATCCTTCTTCAATGTGTGCTCATTATGCAGCAGAAATGTCAGGGTTGAATTCTGATTTTCCTTTTCCTTGCAATCCATCACCTCTAAATTATACCAGCATAACTCATATAGATAAAAATCAGACCAAAGGAGGGTTTTTTTTTTTTGTGCCACAGGGCCAGGAATGCAGCACCAGACCCCACATTCTACTAGTTGTTGCAACACATTTGCTGCTAATAATCCATTATGGTTTATTTCCCAGTCTTGCAAGCACAGGCTCCTGTAATTACCAGTAGGATCTTTGGATAGTATAGTACAAGCAATTTTTGTACTAGGTACAGTATGTCAGATTTTAGATTGGCCTGAAAGCTTACCAGCCCAGGCATAAAATCTGCTCATTTGACCTTTATGCTTAATGACAATAAAAACATCCAGCTGTATTTTATCCTCCTGCCAAAATACCCTCTCCTCTGGGTCTGTGCTTGAGTCATAATATGCAAGACAGCAACTGTAATTTCCCTAGGAAAGCATCCGTATGTACATTGTGCTTGCAAAATTAAAGACTTGAAAAATCAAAATATTACCATTTTAAAACTCGTCCATGCTATTTAGATGTAGGCAACCCTGATGAAATTGAACACATGGTATTCTGTGTCTAGACCAAAATACTTGTTAATTAGGCTGCTGAATTCTACTTTTCCATGTACAGCAAGAGATTTGAATCTTGGATGGTATCTATGCGTGTCCTCTTTTCTAATTTCTTCCCTATCCTAAATAATGACCTTTTTGAATTTAATTAAAAAATATTATTCTCTTTGCTTGTTCATAGATCTATAGATAGACGAATTACTTTCCTTGGTAGTAGCTTGTTAACCAGATGGCAGCAAGAGAAGGGTGTGTAAAAGGATATTGAGATCTCCACATTCTCAGTTCTTATTTCTTTGTGAAATAAGCCCATAACTGGCTCAGTGATTAGTTCAGGGGGATTTCTCCGGAGATCAGTAGATGGCTAATATATACTTTGCATGCTCTAAGTCAACTGGAGACTGAGAGACCAGCACAGAACTCAACCCTGAAGAAATGCAACACTAATTAAATCAAAGGGATGTTCTAGGTGTTGCTCTTGTAATGTTCTCAGCAAATTCTGAAAAGCCACTAGTTTTCAGAATAATGCCTTTATAGATTAATTCTGCTGATTAATAAGAGTTGTTATTTATGGTGGAAATCACACAACTGCTGGGTCTAAAGGCTTCTTTGGGGCTGAAAGCTTTCTGTACAGAAAGTTGTTGTTTGGAAACAAGGGACTGGTGTGTTACTGTAAAGGATAAGTTGTAAAAGGGTTGCTTAAAAGGGGCCCAATATGGTTTGGATTGCAGCCAAGGTCTTGCATAACAGGATGCCTCATAAAAGAAAGGCTTAGAGCTGTATGGTTAAAAGACAGGCATTTCTTTTGAGCAGGGATATGCCAATGGGAAGATCGCTGACAAATCTTTGTTCACTATTAAGTGTGCATATAATTAAAAAATGTTGGTGTTCACAGCCATTTCCAGATGATGTTGACTTGGTTTAGAGTCTCATACTTTAAAAAAGAAAAATATAATAACATACAACAAATGCAGTTCAGCCAAGTATATTTTCTACGGGTTAACCAATCAGATAGTATTGTCCTTCAAGGAACAGACAGACATTCCTATTTCTGTTCCTCTTCCATTTAAGAAGCAAGTCAGATTATTTCTAGGCTGGTATCAGAAACTTCACTTGAAAATAGCTTTTAACTACAGCCTAATTGTCTGGCAAATATTTTCCTGTTTTATATTTAGAATAAACCAATTGTATTTTCGAGTAAGGTGTGTAAGAACTCAATTTCTGGCCACTTCCCATGTCTAGACACAAAACCTGAGGTTAGTCTCCAGAAACCACCAAAAGCAACTGTAACAGGCTGGCTCCTAGCACTGCAGTTCAGGAAGTAAAGGAAAACTTGCACAGTGGAAATACCAAGCACATTCTCTTTATAATTCCATCCCATCAACATTATAATATTTTGTCTCAAAGGCTACTGATCGTGTTGGTGTAATATATTCAGGCTACCTCCAGCTACAAGCAGCTTCCTACGTGCCCCAAGCCATCAGTCAATACCTCTGTTGGTACCTCCAGCTGGAAAATGACTGCTTCTGGCAGAGCCCTTTCTGGGGACAGATTGGGTCACCTGCTGGTGACTCTCTGCTCTCCGCTGGTAGGGGTAATCCCCTACAGCCCATCACAGCAATTAATGCAGGAAGCACTAGCAGCCTTGTCACTAGTTTTCCCTGATAGTAAAATCCTGGTATAAAGAATGTTCTCAGCCTCTGCCTTCTATAAAGCTTCTTGTTCCCTGTGTTTCAAAAAGAGACCGAACAGCTGAGACTACTCAGATTTTCACTCAGATCACAAACATAAGCCTCTCCAGCACCTGCTATTAAAAGAGATGATGGCTTAGAAGAAGGCAAAATATATACAGTATGACACATCCAGTACACTTTCTCCAAAGAATGCCCAGAAGTTGAATAAAAAGAGTCATAGGTAAATACAGAGTTTGCCAAGTGTCATATCTAGATCATAAGTCACAAGCTACAAGGTTAAACTCTTCAGTGATCAAGAGTAAATTCAGACTTAAGGCTATATATAGCCTAGGCATGGCTTTCTCACTCTATCAAAGAAGCAACACCAAACACTAATGGGCCCCTGGTAGCTCCCTTGCCATAGACAAATTAGTTTAGGAGACAAATCTGTCTCACTTCCCACTTTCAGTCTTAGCCTGGGATGTCTAAGGACTTGCGTCTTTCAGGTTAAAGGAGCTTGGTGTGCAATAGACTATACAGTTTCCCTCACATTTCCCACCGAATGTGGAAGGTGGGGCACAGGAATGGACAGTGTGACTTCAGGTAGTGCCTTTGCTCCTTTACTAGCCAGGTCAGAGCTTTTAGGAATTCTCATCTAACCATCTGGGGAAGGACAGATGTTCTCCAGAAGAGTGACATCAACAACAGATGTATCTATGGTCAGCTCCTCGGCAATGCCTCCTACAGCTGCTTGCTTGCACAGCTGTGTGAATTATCTGCCATCTTGGCAGTAATCTGCCATCCTCTCACAGTCCTGATCACGATCTGATGTCTCTGAGAGGAACAGGTTAAAAACTGGTCAGCAGCCATGTGTACTACAACCCTTCAAGGAAACATCAACTGTCAGACTAAGATTTAAGAAAAAAATGCAGTACACAATCAACCTTCATACTTTGTATGCATGTGAATCTAAAACCAAGACAGAAGAAGATCCTTTTAGAGAGTTTATCAGTTTAACTGATGCAAACCCAAATCCAAAGTAGATCGTCTCCTTTCAGTATCCTGTTCCATATTTACACAGTCAAGAATGAGAGAATAAGGTTGTCAAGGCCAAAGACACTTCCTCAGTTCCCAGTGTGTGGTCATGAAATAAAAAGAAAAATGTGATTACCATTTTGCAACAGCTCACTTTCTGTTTAGGTGTGCTACTGGCATCCATCAAAGGAAAAGAAAAGATAGAAGTACAGTTTTAGATGAAGGAGATGAGAAGCTGGCTGAGGTGTTCAAAAGAATTGGAGAGAAATCAGGCAGGTTATTGCCCTCTGGTGCCCATTTGATGCTGGTTCTGGAAGGAGAAAACGTTCCTCTGAGCTCCGGGCAGCAGTGGCAGCCCTTTGGTAGGTTAAATCAATACTTAACAAGTAAGGAAAGACCTTCTCCATGTGCCAGCTTCCAAGAATGATGCAAACCCACTGTTTTAAGTGCTCTACTATTTAATAGCAGTCTTTTGTTTAACTATGGAAATGCTTGTACCTAGGCACTTACACCACAGAGTGTTGCAACTTGAAAAGTGATAGGCTACCATACTATAGTCTGCTTTTGTTATAGAAGAGCCAAGCCTTTGATAATCTGCTTGATGCAGCAAGTGATGGGACAAAGTTGATGAAGCAACATGAGGGACACAAAGGTTTTTTCAGCCAGTGAGGTGGCAATAAGGAAGCACACTGGCTCAGTAGTCAGAGCTGATAGATCAGCAGTGTGATAGCCTCCAAAAGTATTTTCAGACCTAGCTATGAGCCCTCTTCAGTTAAACAACTGGACACAGATCTAAACTAGATCTGGGTCTACTGACTTCAGGTACCCCACCTTTCATACATCAGGGCTTGATGATGATCTTACTGATGCCTCATTTCATTGACCTGAGCAGGTTGAAATCCCAGATAAAAAAAACAAAAAGCAAAACTGGAACACATAATGAGTAACAAGCGAAGAAGGAGGCCCACACTAGAGTTTATGTTGCTGGAATTAGAGATTATAATGTTATCACTCAATATATCTGCCAACGTTTGATGTAGACAGGCTATTGTATAATATTGATTTAATTCTACCAGAGGCATTAAAAAATATAATAAAATCAAGTCTTGCCCCAACACAAAATGTAACTAAAATTCTGGCATCACCATATATTTTTTCGCTTTGTATGTATACATTTGTGCATAGTTTGGAAAGTAACCATAGCATATTCTAACAGGAGTCAGACAGGTCAGTCTCTGTGAATTCAAGATAAAGCTGCATACCTTGAAAAAAAAAGCTAGGTCTGGAGACCAGGCTTCAGATAAACAGCAATCTGAAAGATAATAGATTTGCCTGACATTGTTGTGTCTAGTAAATCATAACAAAACTTCAGAATACTGGAAAGAGGCCAGGAATTGGTGACTTACATTGTTTTATTATCACATTTTGGAAAGGTAAAACTAATAGTGCCGTTTACTTTAATTAATATTAACTATTTCTTAACTCATAGCTGCCCAAAATTATCCTCCTTCAAACCAAAAAACATCCCCCTATGTTGAGAAAGTGGCTTCCTAGGTGAGAAGAACAGGGAAGAAGGGAAACAGCACTTTGGAGAGGAATGTGCACCTGCGCAGGCCACTTTTTAAACTCACTCTTCATTGTCCTTTTCCTGTAATGGGGCAATATCTGTAGAAACATTTTGTCTTGTTGAAGATGAAGAAAAATGGCACTGCAAGGAAAAACAAGAAAACAGCTATTTCCATGGCCACCTTTCAGACCCCTCTTTATTGCAGAACTAAGCTTACCAAAAAGTCCTTTACCCAATGTGCACATAAGGAATGCATGCAAAATCTGCAGTGGGCAATGTGAAGAGATGAATGCGTGCACAGCAGCAAAATGCTGACTGTGATGTCTCAGTTCTGAGACAGAGGCAGTCAGGGTTTGTTGTTTCTAATTTGCCTGCTTGGTTTCTTTGCAACTATCTAGCAGTCTGGAAAATAGGCAGCTCTGGGTATTTGATGCCTGCTCTGGCAACATGAAAATGGAGTTTTGGGCTGAGCTGATGTTCATGTAGAAGGTCTCTGACTGATCTCTGCTGTTGTCAAACTGCCTTCATCATTCAACAAGTTTCAAGAAATAACGCTATAAAAGGGAGCAGAGGCATCTCAACAAGGTTTGTGGATGCGTCCACCACAACCAGACATCTATCTTGAAAGATAGGTCGTTTGCTTGACAGCTGTCTTGGACACTAGGGAGGTTGTCTCTCCTTGCTGGGACCTATGCATCTCTGACTAATTTACACTCTGTGGTTAAATACACCTTCCACGGAGAAAATATTGGAGACAAAAATTCTTCTCTTGAATCCTGTTACATAATGGGAAAAGGAAGAGTGACTAATTCTTGAGTACTGATATTAGTATGTTGGGGTTTGTACCTAAATTCCTAATAAGCAGACTGTAAATATTTGCTTGGAGCTTCTTCTCTTGTAAAGCTAGACAAAACTCTCTGCAAAACACTTTGCTTTTACCAGACTTGTGTTCTGATATCTTGTTTTAAAACATCTTCATCAAAGAAATAGTAGAAGAGTTTAAAGGATCCCATTATGTTAATCCACAGGCTCAAATTCAGGGGTAAACTGTCAGTTAATTCTAGTACTCAGATCTTGTCAGAACTATGAACAGCTGCTCTCTTGGTACTGAACAAGGCTACACCCTCAAGATTTTTGCAAACTCATAGTATTGAACACAGTCTGAAATCTTTACTGATTGAATATGAAGTGAATTTTCAGATTTCTCTTTTTACCCCAAAATGTTCTCCTAGTACTTTTGTTAGCAGTCAAACCTAGACTGCTCTTATAAAATCCAATCATTGAGTTTCCAAATGAAATGTTCCTTGCAACAGATAAAGCAACTATTTACAAGATGACTGTGTATGCTCTGTGGTTCTGTTTTCCATGAGCTGGAAGTAAAACTTGCTCAATGTGCTTGTGAGATCTCCTTTAGATTTTCTTCCTTTCTTGACTTGGCAATGAAGGAAATAGAGAACAAGTGACTTCCAGCAAGCTATGCATCAGGGTTGTAGGTGGCACACTGGTGGCAGGGATTCCCTGCTAGAGAAGGTCAGATAATTTTTACTGGCCATTCTGGCCCTTCTTCTATGCTCCAGATATTTCAGGCTATTGTCAGGACTCCTTGCTGAAAAATGAGATGTCAGGGACACACCGAATAATTTTTCTCCTGGGTATCCACCATTAAGGGTGATGTTTAAAGCAAAATGCAGAAGATTTTTAGAATATTCTAAAAGTACTAGTCATGCATTACAATGTGTGTGTTTGTATGTGTATGTGAATGCTTCTATGCGTATTCATCTGCATAAGTGTCTAGCGTCTTTATGATTCAAGATACTCAAATGCCACAAATAGCGATTTCATCTCATCTCATGAGGCAGCCTGTCTTTCTTCAGATATCTGCTTCCAAATAAATAAGAAAGACTGTTTCTGAGAGGTGTCTCTTGTGGATGAACATAAAACAGGAAAAGAAGGACTGCTATGATTCAACATTCAGAGTCCAGCTATTTCAGCTGTAAATAAACAGAGATTGAAATATGTTACATGAAGAAATTTAAAGTTTTAGGGTTAGAGATTCTGTATTTATTACCCTGAGTCTTTCACACCATATTTCTAAGAATCATTGAAATTCTGTATCTGCTTATTACATACAGAAATGATCATGTCAGTATGGCAAAATGACTTTCCATTAATTGCGATGCAGTGACACAGCATCAGCTCAAAATAGTCTTCCAAACATATAATTGTAAATTCCAACAGTTCAGGAAACATCAAACAGAAGAATGGGCACTATCACCCCCTCTTTCTTTTTTAACTCTGAGTTCTCTTCTGTGTGCTTGGATGATCACAAGATAAACTTTTCCACCTTCGTTCTCCAAATCTGTGCTTCATGGAGATGACTTAAAATGAATTCTTTCCTGTGAAGTGCTGAGAGTGATTCAGACTAATCTCCTTTAGTATGATGAAAAATTAGGGAATAAAGAACGACAGTTATTTCATTTAGAAAATCAGCTACTTTAACTGGCTGTTGCAGTGTCCTTTGTTGAACAAAAATAACAGCTATGAACGTCCAAGACAATAGCTACAGCTCTTCCATGTTGGATATACCTAGCGATGTGGGAGAAGACCAGGCACTCTCCCATCTGCTGGATCACAACCTGTGACCAGATACCTTCCTCAGGAGGATGCTGTTGCACATTGGAAAAGTGACACTTTAGAGTCAAGGTCTTCCATGCAGGACTAGGAGGAGGTTTTTGTTCCAAGGGACTTGCCCTCAAGTATGGGACTTGATGAAAGAAACAGTTTAGTCTGTAGTGAGATTGAGATTGAAAGAGCTGCACCCATTTACCACTAGTAGAGAGCTTGGTCACCTTAATTAAAAATGAAAAAGCAATATAAAGCAGCTTGACCTTGTCTGACTTCTTCCATTCAAATTCAATCATTAAATTGATAATCACAAATAATATAAAGGAATAGCAAGAGAGAAAACAAGCCACTTCTGATGAAGTTTAGAGTTAGCTAAGAAGCAAAGGATAAAAGTGCTCTAGTGCTAGGTTTCGCTATCAGCTGGATGGTTGCATCTGGACACATGAGTGGGCAGACTGACCAGGAAGACAGCGCAACCTCCAGCATCAGATCATAAGAATGCTCACACAGGGTAAGTCCAGAGGTCCATTTTCCCAGGCTGTTGTGATCTATACTTCAGAGATTTCCAGATCTAGAGCTGCTATTTTTTTTCTGTTTAAGCTTCCAGCTATGAATATAGTTCCAAAAGAACAAGAGAAGGCCTTTCAAAATTCCTGACAGTTAGGTGGAACCTGACAAGTCCTGTGCTCCTATACTGTCTGATCATGTTAAAAATACACAACTGTCTTTTCTTTTGTGTGGAATTATAGCTGGGAAGTCTGTACCTAGTCTGTACCTTTCCTTTTATGGGTATGTGAGGGTCCATTGAGTGGGGTAAGTTAACAATTGATTTGGTTCCAAATGCCCAGGTTGTTTTTTGTTGATATAAGTCATTGTGACATGGTTTTTGGTGTGAGAGTGATTACTGGAGACAGAGCACTCCCATGCCAGGCATTTTTATTAGTGTCTGAGCAATGCTAGACTTGAGAATCAATTAGTCACTGAATCTGTCCTGAATTACAATTATGTTTATTGACTAATTGTGTTGTGGTCATCCTTCTCCTTCTCTAATGTGTTTCTGCTAATTAAGGATCCCAAGAAGATGTCTTTCAGGCTTTTATGTGGATGCAGGTGGGAAGGAAAATACTTATGGAGAGGTGAGGGAGCAGGAGTTAAGGGAGTTTGCAGTACAGCTAATTTTTACCATTTGTTTAATCTGTTACTAAGGGTCATTTGTCAAACTGCGGCTGCTGCTCCTGCCCCTCCTCCTCTTGCTCATGGTAATGAATAGCCTGGGAAAAAAAAATGTTCCCTTTCCAAAGGATCTGCAAAGAGGAAGAGTTGATAATAATGGTCATGAAAAGTGAGGGAGTTGTACATGGATCACTTCCCAGGACACAAAAGCTGTCTGCACACTCTACAGCCAGAAAACAAGGCTAATCAACACCTACTTAGATGGAGAGCGAAGTCTCCTCTTGATGATGGTGAAACTGGGGTCCTTGCTTCTTGCTTCCTGAGGCAAGCTGCTGAGCACAATACCCAAGCACTGTGGTGATTGTCTCCACAGGACTTCCTCCAAAGTGGAGAGGGTGAGTTGCTCCTCAAAGGAATGAGGACTTGGGCCTTGCATTGTTCCATACAAAACCAACTTGTCATTCTTCCAAAAGACATAGGCCAGGACGAAGGGACAGCATCACATAAAAGTTGCAGAGAACATTTTCATAGTAGAAACTCCAACTGCTGTAGAATGTACTACGTGGGGGCAAGCACCCACTGCTCTTTGCCAGCTGATGTTAAGTGGTTTGTGGGACCTCTTGGCGAGAAAATGAATGAACTTTTCAACTATAAGTTTGATGTGAAGTAAATGGTGGTATATGAGATATCTGAGGTTTGATAAAATGTCAGGTTTGTGACAATTTTGGAAAAATACTACAAAACAGCTGTGTATATTCAATTTGGTCATTTCACTTTGGATCTAATTATTTTATTGGCAAAAACTGGTCCATTAGTTTGGAAAGTAATAGCGTGACACTGCCTGTAGCTGAATGCGTGATGTGTCACATTAAACCTCAATAGGTGAACTTAGCTTTTGTAAAAAAGCTTTTGCTTTTATCTGGTGTGATTTCACTGGAAGCAGTAGAACTAGTCTCTGTATTCTGTATTTATGACAAGCAAGGATGTGATTAAAGAAATTTTACAGAGACAGGAAATAAAATCAAGTCAAGAAAAAAAACAAACTGATTAGCCAAATGACATTTCTAAAAGGAATATTTTCAAAGAGAAAAAGCTGTCAGTGTACCAGTTAAATGATCAGAGTTCTCCTGTGGTCTCCTTTGGAAGGATTGAAGTTAAGGTGTTCAGTTTAATAATTAATAATAGTTTAATTAACTGAAGATTAGTTATTTAGCTGTTGGAATGATTGTGTTTTTCTCAGCATGGCTGGCTTTGTGATACCAAAATGAGTTTAAGATGGCTTGCCTTTTTTCTTCAAAAATGGGGGCGTATTAATAAAAGCATAAGAGGAGACTTTCTGGGGAGTTCACTCTAGAGCTTTAGTATCACAGGCTGGACCTACATCCAGCTAGACTTAGGTCCACTCTGCAGCACTCATTATACTCTTGGCTCCAAGAATTTCCAGGAGAGGGATGTGAGGGAGGCAAGCCGTGCTATGCTTCTTTCTTTGCCTTCTACCCACAGTCTTTTCCTGTGTAAAACAGAATGCGAAGAGGTAGAAACAAGATGACACTTGCATGAGTTTCATCCTGGTATGGACACAAACCCAGGCCTCACAGTCCAGACACAGCAACATGAAATCCTCTTTCCTGTTCCCTTTCAGGCACTGGTTAAACTCCATCCAAAAGGTGCTTTGGCATTCTGCTTGCATTTCTTCCATCAGAAAATCTTCCAACATTTATTTGTTTGGATTATTGACAACTTATTTTTAATTTTCTTAATTTTATTCAGGGCTAGTTAGTGTTCATTTCTTCATATGTCAAGGTTTTTTTTACCTTAGCTCTTCTCCTCTTTCTGAGGTTCAGCTCTTTTTGATACATTTGCAATCAGCAATAGCATCCCCTCTCAGCCCTTGTTTTGCTAAGCAAAAATAGTTGATTCCTACTTGTAAAATGAAATTTTAAAGTGAATTCTTTTGAAATCAATTGCGAAAAGAAGGACACCAAAATGAGGAATAACAGGCATAGATAACTACTTGCATTTGCAGTCAGCACTTACTACAGGATCTTCCTATGCTAGAAAAAGAAATGTAGCACATGTCATCTTGTAATCTAAGGCCAATGTTTTCTAAAACAAAGGCCAAAATCCTTAATCCGTGATGATTCGTATAAGTAAAAGTTGTCTCATCTTGACATAATGAGCACTTTGAATGCCTATTGATTTCAGCGTCTAAATAAATTTCTTAATAAATAACCTCTTTGAAGTGCTAGGTATCAGCACTAGTGTTGGGCAATGTTGCCCTAATTGTTGGTCTTTTCTATTTTATTTCATCATATCCACACTATTTGTTCATGACCTGGTTCTCACTAGTTATTACAGCTCCTAAAACCTATCCAGAGTAGGTTATTTCTTATTTCCTTCTCTTTTTTTCTTATTTCCTCCTCTAAATATGGCAACCTGAATCGCTGACATGCATTCCCCAAGGCCTGAGAAAGTCAGAGTAGTCAAAGGAAATGACTAGTGAGGGATTCAAATCCCCAGATTCCTCCAGTGTTCTTGCTTTATTCCAAAGGAAATCAGAAAAGGAAGACAACCAGAAAAGTAGAGAAAATGTTTTGGGAGGTGGTTACTGATTAAGAGGTGTGGTGATGAGGTTATGTTTAAGATTTTTTTACCCTTTTGTTTAACTGTCTACATTCAGATAAAATCGGTGGACATTCTGGATATGCTTTGGAGGGAACAGGTTAGCTTTTCTTTGATTTTGTCAGGCTGTGCACTGAAAGAACAGGAAATGTCCATCTTTCTTATCCCATTAATCATTTTAGTTTTCAGTAGTTGTTGGTAGTAGTAGTTGGCATTGGTCTGTCAATTCTCTGGGAAAGAAATGGCCTCTGCACATTTATGTCCATAAATGGCCTACTGCAGTCCCTATTTGTGTTTCACGAGTGCTCCCCCTCTATAAATAATAGGAGGGTGCAATGACCCGACTCTTTGCTCTTGGCATCTTAAAGTCCTTTCAGTCTGTATCTTTCTTTAATACCTTCTTCCGTTTTACTTATCTTTAATGAATAAGATTAGAATGGACTTACTCTTTGTTTATTGAAATATTCTGGCTACAGCTTCTTCAGTTTGCTTTTACATTTTGGATTAACTCATCATGGCAATGAGAACTCATGGAAATGGCCCATACTTATTTACTGATTTAGATTTACTGGGAATGTCTCTGCACTGAGTGCTGTGAGCACTGGCCTCATTCCATCAATACTAGCTTCTCCAGTTTCATAGGCAAAAAAAGTAAGAAATTCCTCAATTTATTACAGAGTTTTTAGGTTTTCTTTCAAGTGGTTTCTTCTCAAATTTCACAAATGCAACAAAAATCTGAAGCATTTCAATAGAAGTTTTCAAATGATGGCAAACCATTGAAATTGCATTAAAAATAGGTGACATTATTTATTTGGTGTGACTGTACAAGTTTGCAAATGTCTGTCTTTTTTATTTACCTTGGCTGCTACCTTATGAGATTGAAAACACCTCTTAATGGCACAGACTTCCCCCTATCCTTTTTTTTTTTTTTTTTTTTTCCTGCAAAGTCCTTTTTCTCTCTCTGCTGGCCCTCTCTTCCCTCTTCACAGCCCTTACCCCTAAGCAAATAACTGCCTTCTTCATGCTTGACCATTGTTTTCAGCCCCTTGCTGCCTGGAGTTGAATGCTGGCTTGCAAGAGAATTTAATGATACAGAAATATAACCTAGAGACACTTTTACTAAACTCTTTGGTTACAATTTACTAATGACAGAGAGCCAAATTCTCTGCTGTGGTAACTCGTTTAATTTGCACTGACTTTCAAGAGTCTCTGAAGTCTAGGCTCAGCTGGACTGTGTTACTTTTGTGCTGGAGAGTATCTATCTCATCCATTAGAAATGCAGCTAAAGTCGGACTTGGAAGGCAAAATATTGTTTGGAGTTAGATGGCCACAAGCTGATCCTCCATGCTCAAAACAGAAGATGGAGGCAAGTGCCACAACACTGTGTCACCTGCCTCACACTCCAGCCTGACAGCTTCATGTTACCTAGGCACCTTCTTTCCCCGTGGATCTGTTGCTCTGCCCTGGTCCTACTCTCACTTCCAGTGTCCGCCTGTCCTTGTCCTCACCAGAAGGGCAGCATGTGCTAGGGGCGCTGACACAAGCCTGACCTAAGAAGGTCTGTGCCTGCAGACAGAGGGTCATCTCTGTCTGTGCTCGATCCTCCGGTGATGTGAATTTATAGTGGTAGTGTACTCTGCTGTTATGGCAGCTTTGCTCCTGCCTTGGGTCATCAGATATCTTTTAGGTATTGTCATTTGGTGTATTAATTCAGTCCTCCTGAGCCTAAAGGGTAACTTTGTGAACAGCAGCAGTTCGCAAATATCATGCATCTACTCAAATCTTAGCCAAAGCATAAGAAACTTTCTTTGTTTTAACTCTGGAGGATATAGGTTCTCTCTCCTGTACTCTGGCAAAAGCAGCAGCCCTCAGACAACTGAGCTGAGGTGTTTCAAGTCTTACAAGGAGGACAAAAAATTGAACTTTTATATTCTTCTGATCTGTTCACTTGGTGCCTATTCATTCTACTTCTCCTTCTGTCTGCTTGGGGCTCATCTTAACTAAATACTTACCTGTGTCATCTGTAAGATTTTATGGCACAAATAACCTTGAGAACAGTCCAAAAGATGAAAAAGTTAAAGTAGAATTGTCACTGAAGGATATATTGGCTTTTAAGGTTTGTTTCCTACAGAGAAAACACAGTATATTGTGGTTAGTCACTGGACTTTTGTAGTGGGGAAGCTGGTCCTCCTTCGTGTGTACTTGTACACACCAGAGTCATGAGGTTAAGGCCAACAGGCTTCCCTGGAGCCTTGCAGCACCCTGAGCGGTGTGAGGAGGGACAGAGGGGATTAAGGAGAGGAAGTAAAAGCAACAAAGGAGAAATAATACTTCACAGAGTCGAGTGCAAATCTGCTAGTCATGGTTATGCTTTGGGGCAGTACCTGAGGGGCCCAGATACAGCCCGTGCAGAGCCCTGGGAGGTAATCCACCTAAAATACAGCCATTAGTGCACAACACAGTCATTGCTTTTCCCACAGGACAACTTAAATAATGCATATTTAATGTGATGACAGGTTCTAGGGGGATGGGCACCCAAAAAGAAAAAGAAGAAAGGCCCAGAGCACCATGCGAGCTGCGGAGACACTTAGATTTGATTTCAGACATTAGCAACACTTGGAGTGACCAGCATGTGATGAAAGAGAAAATTTAACCCTGCCTTACATGGTGGATTATTGCAGCACTGATGGGAAAAAATGTTCCATTTTCACAGCTTTAAGCATTAGCACCAAGAGACCTTTCTAGTCACTGCTCGAAATGCCTGACTGATCTCTCACCTAGATGGCCTGCATGGATTTGAATAATTTTTATAGTTCTCCTTAACTTTTGCCTAAATAGAGCGCATATATGTGCATCCAGCTCTACCCTCCACTCCTCTCACAGCTGCAAACACTTACACTCCTCCTCATCACCTAAAATCACGTCCTCATTCGTATCCCGACTCCAATCACTTGTGCTCAACTATAGAGAACAAAGAATTGGGGCAGAAAAAATGCATGTAAAGGACTTCTTAGCACTATGTCTTGGTAGACAAGGATTCTTTTGTGTCTGCCGGGATCAGATAATCAAAAGACCCTGTGAGAGATGAGGGCTGTTATATCTCCAGGACCAGGAAATGGGTATGGCAATGGGAGAGAAGAAAAATTTCTCCGTAGCCTGTTAGATTTCACTGGATGAAACACAAGCTGTCTTTAGACTCATGCTAAATAGAAGCAGGTAATTTTTCTAATGCTTTTGCATCTGTATCTGTAAGAGAAATGAACACTTAAAATGCCAATGCAGCAATCAGAAAGGAGATACTGAAGTGTTTGCAAAGAAATGCTCCATAGCTGAATTTCATATCCTGACACTCTTAGTTGAACTTTAAGCAAGTGAAGGACTTAACCATGTGTAGCTTAAAATCAGTTTTGCATCTCTGTGGTACTACTTGTATACTCTTAAAGTAACAGAGCAGCAGAAGTGCTTTGGTGTCTCAGAGGGTAGCCTAGCACATTTTGAATCATGGGCATGATGCTCAGTTTCTATGTAATTCCATCAACTTTACTATCTAGGGTTGGCTTGTCCGCTTAAAAATTAAACCTTGGGCTACCTTTCATAATTAAGGCAGATTTAATTTTGCCAGAATCAGGTAAGAGTCCAAACAGTAAATTTGGGACAGGATCAACAAAAGTTTCAGAAGTTTATGAACCCATGCTAATCTGAGGTGAAAAAAATTATGTCAAGCATACTCCACAGTGGTAGGTAAGTTTTGCCCAGTTTGCTGTGAGAAATTCAAATTAATTGCAGGATGAGCAAGGAACTTCAGAAAAGAGTTTTTAGAAGGCTATGTGAAAGTCTTCTAAACACAAAACAAATTTTGTTTTACAAAATAAATGCACTCCACTTTAGAGGTAATTACATAGAGAGGAATTTAGACTTCATTTACTTGACAAGATCTAAGAGAAAAGACTGTGTTCCCAAAATCAAAGAGCAATATGTAAGAGACATTGGGATGAGATAGTAACAATTTCAAAGATGCGTGATAGGTTTGGGAGTGCTTTTTCAGAGAATTATTCTTCCTCAAGCCAACAGCTCCAGAAACTACAGTTGAGTTGGTGCTATAAATTCTAGACTTTACATAAATTCTAGACTAAAACTGAATGTTCACCCAGACATTTTAACCTAGTTCTTTTAGGCAGTATCTATTAGACAGCAGGCAAAGCAATGGAAAGGAAGAAATTTCATCATAGAAAAGAAAGCATGTGTCCCTGATATGGCCATGGAGCCTCAGCTTGGCAGATATTTTTGATTTGTTTAAAAGAAGTGTTACTGTTAATTTAAAATTTCATATCCCTATTTTAAATTATTTCCCCGAATCCCCTAATTTTAGGAAACTCAGGAATGTTTTCTTATACAGAAGAGGTGGCAGATGCACAGCAGTACAAAGTTTTAAATCAGATTTTAATGTTTCATGTGCCACTCTGAAGTCTACTTTTAAAAGTATTTTGTCTCCATTTGTTTGCCCTTTGACCCACGGAGAAGTGAGTCATGAATTCTTGCTCCCTACAGTGCATTTCCTGGCAAAATAAATGGAGCAGCAGGTCTTAACAGGCTCAACACTGCTCTGTTCAAACAAAACAAAATCCAGCCATGAGACACACACAGAAGTCAGGTCGAGCCTTTAATCTCACCATTGAGTAGGGGACTGAACAGAGCACCTATAAGTCATAAACCTTTTTTTTTTTTTTTGCCTCTTCTTGAGGCTTCTTGTCATTCCCTGTGGGATGGAAATGAGAAATCTCCAAGGAAATCAGACTCAGTGTAAATGCTTTGTACATTGGGGATATTAAAACTGCTACAGAGAAGGGAACACAGCCCTGGGATAAACCTTCTCCTCAGATAGCCAGGCATAACTCTCATTGCAAATAGACTGGATGACAGAAGGTGAAAGATGATTCCAGGCACCAGGAAAAAGAGCAAGGAGGAACTTCTGCCTGTGCCAGTGCCACAGTAGTGGCATCCTTACCTGCAGTGCCTCCTGCAGCAGATGTGACCTTTCCCCGGGGGTGTCTGAATGTCTTTTAAGGGGTGTATATATATTAAATTATACATATCATATACATATATATTAAATGCTTAAGAAGCCCTCAAGATGCATGTATTCAAATTTCATTTCAGCCTTGAAATGGCAGGGAATACTCCATTTATTTTGCCTTTTCTTCAGAAAGATATCTGGTATTCTCACTTGTCGATATTGCTTCAGGATGTGGGCCTTTAAGAGAAAGACAGACTTGTAAGAAAAATATGGAATACTATGAGGCTGATGATACTGTAAATTTTGGTAGCCTTTTAGTTTCAAAGACCAACACCCTTTTGGTTTTGCCTGAGACCCTAGGTAAGTATGTGGTTAAACTCCACCTCACAGCCTCTTTGGGCTGCTGATAATTCATAAGAGGAAGACTGCTTTCCTTCCCGTTCCCCTGCTGCAGATGCTAAGACAGCTTTCTCCATTGTACTCCCAGGGAAACTGGGCCCCACTTTTCTACACTTAATAACTGTTTCTTTCTTAATGGCAAATACCATTCAGGCAAACCAAAAGCCTGAGGAAAAGCAATTTTATGTTTTCTTCTTAGATAAGAAAGAAAATTCCTTCCTGTTACTGATTCCATGAAGGAGAATGAACTAACCTGCAGAGGCTGATAAAGTCAGCCCTGTATTTCAGCGCTGGCTGCGGGCTATGTTAGCACAGAAGACAGGCATCTCACAAGGGATTAATGCAAGAGATATAGAAGAAAGAAAATCATTTGGTTCTCCTGCTCCCCTGAGGAGAACTGCCTTTGTTTTCCATTACTGAGACTGCAATTGTGCTGTGACTTCCTACAGTGACAGTAATTCATAACTTTCTGGATAAGTCACTTGGGGGCAAACACTTCTAAGTTTTCAGATTTTTCTGACGAGCCCCAGGGACTCTTTTGTCACCAATACTCCTGAGCAGTAGGAGTTCCTGATTGCTCTGAGGAGAAACTGGGAGACCCTTGTTCATCACTTCATTGTCACAGCAGAGTGCTCCCCCTCTTTTAGGCATGGATGTTGCTCCCATTGTTTTATCTGCCCAGCGAGGACGCGTGCACAGGTTTGGGTCTATGCATAATTCAAAAAATTAAAACTGAAAATTTTGGAGGGTTAATATTTGAAGAGTTAATAATACTGACTCATACCTATGCTGGCAAGGCCATGAAATTAAACATTCTCTGAGCACCCTCCAGGATCCCCAGGGGTCTCATGTCATAAATGTGTTTGGCAGAGATGTATTCTGCTCTGTTTCTGGCACTGATGCTGGTGTCAGTGTTTGTTTTACTTTGCTTTGAGCTTAACAGTTGGCAAGTCCCAGAGTGGCAGCTGGACCAGCTCACCACGTGCGCGGGGAGCAAGGGGATGCTGCTGAACAGCAGCGCACTGCTGTCAAGGTGACGGCTTGCTTGAAAGGCAGTGACAAGTGGTACAAGAGTGGGAAATGTGTTTCCCAAACACACAACTTGAACCACTTTCCCTCCTCTCTCTTTCAGGTTTTGTTTTCCTCTGCTGCATAGGTACACACATGTACATCAGCACACACACATGCGTGCACACACACAAATACCGCAAGCATTTTTGTTTGCCTGCCCTTGTGTGGATAGACCCGCAGGCTGGTTTTCCAAAAAGACAAAGGGAAAAACGTTCTTCCATATGGATTTTTGCAGGAAACAGGAAGTAGGTGACAGCGACCGGGGCTGTGACCTGGCAGCCCTCTCTGTCTAATGTAATGTGATCTTGTGGCAGTTGGGAGAAAAAAGGGATGAGAGTCTGGCCCTCGGACTGCAAATCACACACTGTGATGACAAGAGGGGGGCCTAATAAAACTCAGCACCCTTCACTTTTAAATGAAGTGAGTGGGGAGGGGGACTGGGGAAAGGCTAATTTATTGCCTAGAGATATTCTAGGGTATCTCTTTCCTAGGAATGACTTTCACTGGCCTATAGAGCTCAGTGATGGAAAATGTAACTACGGCTTGCAGTAGCTATGATCTTTATTTGAATTAATTCTCATAGCTAGATTTAAGCAGTGGAGGATGGTGGTGGTAAGGTCTTTCATTGCCCTGATCTTGTCTTGTCACCTCGTCCCCTGAGTCTCACCTTCCTGAAGGGCAGCAGTGCTGCCAGAAAGGAAAGGCTGGGATGTCCGGATGACTCGGGATGACGTGAGTTTCATAGATTTAGGCTGATGAGAAAACGTGCCATCACTCTAGCTTTCCTCTGACCATTGATATCGTGTTTGAGGAAGCCACGGAAGCAAGTGAATTTAACAGAACAGTGCTGCTTTTTGTTGGCAGGCTGTTCATTTTTTGGAGTAAATGTGATCAAAATAAATGGGCTTTTAGATACGCTCCTGCAAGAATCGGAATTCACCAGATTGACTTATTTGACTGGAATGGGTGCAGAGTCACATGAGGGGATGCAAAAGAGCTCCAGGGAAGGTTCTGGTTCCCTTTTAGAGGAATCGTCTCTTCAAGTCTGTTTTCTTTGTTTCATTTTGTTGCTTTTGTTGCTTTTATTTCTATTAGAAATTCCAAACAAAAACGAAACAACAGTAACAGACAGACTTCAGGCTCTTCCAGAAATTCTGCTGATATTAGCACTTGCGTTTACCACTGAAATACTGACATCTCTTTCTAACTTTGAAACAGGCTGAAAGCAACAAAAACACCAGCCCTGATACAAGAGCTTGTGCAAACTTCTGGGTTGAGCTGGAAATGGCTGTCTTTCCCAAAGGATTTTCACAGCTCTGCTTTTCTCTTTTCTCTCTCTCTCTCTCTCTCTCTCTCTCTTTTTTTTTTTTTTTTTAATTAGGTTGAATTGAAAGGAAAAGGGAAAGGAAAATTAATTAACAGTTTTTTGTTTTCTTGATCTTAGTAGACAGTTAAGCTTAATTTTTATTGGATCTTCAGGCAGAAATTCTCATTTATTTATTCTATTTGTCTGATTGTTATTATATTTCTGGTAGGGTGAACACCAAAGAATAAATGAAATATAATGAGATAAACAGAGCCAAATGCGGCTGTGCCCTAGAGCTGGCCCATCTCCATATACGAGTGTGCGTTTCATCTCTCCAAAGCAAAGATTTCAAGACTCAGCTGGCATCACTAAAGAAATATCACGCTGGGAGAAAGAGAGCTCTCACCCCCAAGCATGGCAGTCTGCCCGCAGCTCCCCCTGGACAGGGACGAAGAAGGAGAGCTGCATCTGCAGCGTTTAGCTCCTGGATCTACTCAGTGTAAGCCAGTTTACCAAGTCTGTGCAGCTGAAGTTGCAGAGACATCGTAGCTATAGATATTGTAGAGGATAGCCATAGACATCTCCTGCGGTCCCATCGGTTCTGATTCTCCCTTCGCCGACCTTGTTGTGTCCAGTCTAGCACATGGTTGAGCTGCTCCCGTTTTCCTTTGCTAATGGCCGCTGCTCCTGGGAAAGCTCAGAGAAAGTGAAAGAAGAGGAGTCCAACCTTTGAGACTCCCCTCTCCCTGACACTGGTTTCTCACTGCAGTACATAGTACTCACAAAAAAAAAAGCCACCTCCACTTCCATGGCATTGTTCAAAACACACACTATCTTTGCACCATGCCTAAGCTGATCCCAGTCTCCAGCATTTTTTTTTTTCCCAAATTAGCCAAGTCAAAGTACCAAGGATCTTTCCTTTAAACCATGGAGGGGAAACTGGGCTGTGACCTTCTGTCTCTAAAATAGCTCAGCTTACACTGAGCCAAAGTTTTCATAATGACACCTTTGTGGATTTGCTTTCCATCCCAAATTTGTATCTTTTGACTTTTTGTTCTTCTGCAGTCTGATAAAAATATAGATCTTCTTTCAATTCTGTGCCCAATACTTTTTAATAAATATTTTCTTCACAGAATTTCTGGGAAATAGGAGATATATATCTTACATCCAATTTTACAAACGGAAACGCAACAGCAGCTAATCCCAGACAATATTGGTCAAATACGGCAGTTATCACTAACTTTCCTAGCCTCCACGTAACTTGGAGCTATATAAAGAAAAATTAAAAGCAAATGATGAAAAGCAAATTGATTTTAGCACAAGCCTACCCTCACATCTTTTCTGCCTGATACCAGGAAGAAAAAAGAACAGAGACTTCAATCAGTGGTCCTCAAGATAATCAGGGTTAGGAGAATCATATAAACATCTAAATAGACAGACAGAAGGAAGAAAACATGACAAAAGAATAAATTTTCATCACATCAAAAAGTAAAAAGGATTAGAGAACTGACCTGAGGATTGCATATTCACTTAATGAATGCACTTCCAATCTGGAGGAGTTCCCATGAAAGCACAGAGTTTTCTCCAGTGGATACAGCCTTTGTAGCAATAGATAGGCTAATGGAAAGTGTTGCAATCAGTGATAGGTGAATAGACAACAAGTGTGATATGCCTATTAAGATTTCATTGAATTATTTAAATATCTCTTAAATCCGTGAGATTGCACGAGGTCATCGGCTCAACCTACTTATACTCAGGACTTAAAGAATATCTGGAGAACAGCCTCTTGCACTAGTACAGCTTAGCGCTGTAACTTCTCCATTCCCACTCCTGGCTACAATCCAAAGAGTAGGTGCCAGGTGCAATTGAATATTAAAAGTAAACTGGACCAAGACAAAAGTCCTTGTGAGACTGTGTAGGTATAGAGCATTTATAACCCGTAGGTGAAGGGGGTATTATTTTGAGAAAAAGATATGTTTCTGTTGCATACTGTATTAATATGAAATTTCTTTAAAAATAACCAGGATGTCAGGTGCACTGTTAGCATTAATATTTACTCTTGAGCTGCTCTTTGGAAGCAGTATTATTCTTTTTTTCCTAAATGTTTAATCCTGTACATTGTATAAGAGACAATTTCCCCCATTCCAACTCCTTTGGGACAGTCATGGTCTAAATTGGAAATATCAGAGCTATTCAGAAACATAGTCCACCTGCAGATCAGCTCAAGGGGTTATATCCAAGTCCTGCCAGAGTGGAGTTGACATTTGGTTAAATGTTAACACGGGGCTTGGTTCCATCTTTTTACGATGTGTAACCTGCTGTGAGTAAATGATAAACTGTTCTGGGTGCAGCCCTGGTTGCCAGATACTTGTGTTTCACTTTGCTGCTATTCATAAAAAAAAAGAAAACCAAAAGTCATCTGAAAGCAGGAAAGCAGAAAAGATGATGCCTTTTTTTTTTTTCTCTCCTAAAAAGGCAAGGAGATAAACATTATACAGGGAACTATGGTGCCTAATTCAATATTTTCTATATGTTTTCAAGAAGAGAGCAGAAGGTGGCAAACTGAAAACAGGAAAAGCTAAATGTCACAGTAGGACAGAGGCCATCAATGACAGCCTTGCGCTCCTTAAATGAAGCCAATGTTTCTCCATCTCTTTTTCTTCCCTGCTTGTGCCCTCACTCCCAGTTTGAAGTGTTCAAACTTCAGCATGGTGTGGAACGGCGAAGCAGCCCTGCAGGCGGATGTGACATGCATACTCGGGAATTGCTCAGCGCATCCCTCCTGCACACACACCGACACGGCTGGACCACGCACCAGCACCGCACCAGGGCAGCACCTGCTCATGCTTGGACTTGATGTCATGGTTTACCAACTGTATGATGAAAAAACAGGCTCTGCTTTATCTCCAGAAGTACTATATCCTTGCTGATCCTCTGACTTGGTGGAGGCAGAGGGCAGAGGGCCTTTCTTGAACACTTCAAACTGGGAGTGAGGGCACAAGCAGGGAAGAAAAAGAGATGGAGAAACATTGGCTTCATTTAAGGAGCGCAAGGCTGTCATTGATGGCCTCTGTTCTACTGTGACATTTAGCTTTTCCTGTTTTCAGTTTGCCACCTTCTGCTCTCTTCTTGAAAACATATAGAAAATATTGAATTAAGCACCATAGTTCCCTGTATAATGTTTATCTCCTTGCCTTTTTAGGAGAGAAAAAAAAATAGGCATCATCTTTTCTGCTTTCCTGCTTGAGTGTCCTCTTGAGATAAAAAGTGTGACAGGATCTAGAAATAGTTAAGTACCCCTGTGGAGATGAAAGGCATCTGCAGTCATGTCAACCAAAACAGTATTGCAATAGCTAATGCTATTCATGTTCCATCCTGTAAGCTCAACACGGGCTGAAGTCCCTGTCCACCACCCCCAAGGCTTGTGCAATTGGTCGTGCTGATCCTGGGAGGGGAGAAGAGAAGGCGTCACCTTCCTCTGCAGCATCCGCTCTCAACTCCGGTCAGCAGCAGGATGCTGGAGGACAGCCCTAGCTGCACTCCAACCCAGCAACGCCCACACACCCTCCATGTAGTGGAAACAGAGATGGTGTAGGGAAATGTCACCTCTAATCATGCTTGTCCCTTTCACTTACCAACGCACTTTACAGCTCTCTGGAGGAGCAGTCTGGTCTTTAAATAATTTCTTTCAGAAGGCCCAGCCCTGCCTTCTTGCAGACATCAGCATGAATTTGCTGCCACCACCTCCCGTGAGCAAAGATTTCTGATCCTCGGTGCTGAGAGACCTTGAGCTGTGAAGTCAAGGAAAAGGCTACTCTGGCTGCACGTCTACAGAAAATCATGCACGCCTTACTTTTGCTGACAGGTGCTGGCTTTCTTGCTCTGTTTGAAATGATAGCACCAGTCTTTGACCTGCAGAGATCTATGCAATTATTTATTAGTTCTTCCTTTTTTTTTTTTTTTTTTTTTTATGTTCGAGTTGTCCAGTTGTCCTCGCCCACCCCTGTTTCTCCCTCCACCTCACATCAATGTGCACTGCAGGCTTCCTGTGGCACTTTTAATACTGCCAGAAGGGAAGTGACCTGGTTACGAGTCCAGCTCTGCAAGCTGCCTCAGCAGTGCTTTTCCTCCCTTTGCATTAATGCTGTGTGAGCACAACATCCTCAGCCTTTCAGTGCGTACGAGATGGAGACATTACAGTCTGCACTGCAGTTTGTGGTGGTGACAGTTGCAGTCATTGACTGGTGACAGCTCTGTTATAAAGCTGTAGCCAGTGACTACAGACAGATGCTCCAGAATAAGATGATAGCTATATTTCTATTATTTTAATCAGTGCAAACTGCTCACAGCAAGTGCCTCTCTGAGAATAACTCATTAATCATGGGAGCTGCCCATGGGAGGAGCCCGGGACCGCAGTGCTTACGCAGCAGGATGCCAGTGTTATCAGGGAGGAAATCCACACACTCTCTCTGTGTGTGCAAGTGTCCTCACTGGTTCCTGAAGGCAGGAAAAAAAAAGAAAGTAGTACCCAGCCTAGCTCAGTGCTCTTAGTAATGTTTAATGCAGTAAGATGTTCCTGCCTGTATCTCTGCTATATTCTCTTCTCTGTTTGCCTTTCTAAATGGTGAGGGAGTCAATTTGCCCTAATTCAGACTCCAGTTCTGACCCTGCAGCAATCCTCTGCAAAACTTTACTTACCTCCTGCTTTGCCCCTTTCTTTGGTGTCTCTTTTTAAAAATGTCTTGAGTACATAAACTGCCTGTATTAAACTATCCCCGGATCCCTCTTATTCTATGTAAAACCAAATATTGAAAAAAAAAAAAAAATGGCTGCAATTTTAGGAGATTTCTTGCTAACACCTTAGTATCGCAAATGTTAAAAATAATAGCTGGTCACTCAGTCTGCTTCTCTGACTGATGCACACTTACGTTTTCTTGTCCAGTCTAGTTCTAACCACCTAAGAGTTAATAGCAGTATTACTTAGGAAGACTATCTGATCCAATAAAAATAGTTCTTTTTATTTTTTTTTTTTTCTGCAATTGTATCTAAAAGTCCCCCCTATCTAAGTTATTCCCCCTCAGGGAAGCCTTGTGCAAGAATTTAGTGACAAAAAACAGAGAAAGTGAAAGCTTTAGGATTACCCTATTTTGTTTCTTTTTATGAACTTCCTTGTTCAATGTTAGAGGAAAGTCACTTCCCAAATATTTCCTGTTGTTGTATGAAATGATCTTAGAAGCTGACTCCCTTTCAAGCACAAGAAATGGCAAAATCTCTCCAGCATCATCATTCCAGAAGTCTTTTGGGACTGGATCCCCACTGGTAGCAATCAACACTGTGCCACCAACAAAAGCAGATCCTCCTTTTCGTTAGAGAAGCACACGGAGCCCAATACAGATGGCAAAGTATAATGCAACCTCGTTTGCTGAGGCTAAGGGGAGAGCAAAAATGAAAACTGCCTGCCTGCAATGAGGAAAAGGAAAGGGGACTATTTTCTTAAAGCATCTTAAGTACTTCCCTCCAAAGTAAAATACAGTCATATAGAAAGGCATATGGTTATGAAACTGAGCTTGGAAGTTTCCATTCAAGACCTATACATCTAACCCAAACCAGAATGCAGTCAATGGGAGTCTCTCTGGGATAGCCAGCTCTGTAAACTGCTGCTGGGGAGAGACTTCTGGAGCACCTCCATCTCCCCATCCCTGGCATGGTTCATTGTAACCCACTGTGCCCACACTTCCAGGCTTGATGTGGGCAAGCCGTGCCAGGACTATGCTGAGAGAAAATTCCACCTCACTACTCCCAGGCATGGGGTCTAGACTGAAAAATGAAAATAAATCTGTCTGGTGAAAGTAACTGGAGAACTATTTCATGTATGATGAAAGCAGCTATTTCACTTGCAGTGTATTTTCCCCCAGAACTCAAGGTCATTATATTCCATGCTCCAATCTTGCTAAACACTTGAATTTTAATTTTTAAAATGTATTCAAATTTTGTCTCTGTCCCACGTATAATAAAATGTTGTTCTTTTCTGTTCATATTTATCAGCTTTCTAAATCCTTATTATACATCTGTTCTCAACAGTCTTTTTGTATGTCTTCCAACTAGCCATCTTCTCTAAATTCTGTTAACACATCATTAATTATTTCCATGAGTCATTAATAGAGAAGTTGAAAAAGGATTCAAAGTTCACTCAAGCTAAAGAAAAGTGTCTCATTTATTTTTATGTTTTGGATCAAACCTCAAAACCTGTCCTCAAAAAAATCTATGCAATTTCAGTCTCCTGACAGATAGTTCTCTATAGCTTGATATGATGGGACTGTACCATTCAGCCATGCTGTGCCTAGTGCCACCTGGCAATATGTAGTTCTCACATCTGTGCCCATAGAAAGCCAATTTGAATTCATTTTTAAATGATGTGCTACATCATGAAATCAATCAAACGATTTTATAAATTCAAATCTACCACATATCCTGTAATCCCTGTTCCCCGTGCCTTTGCTGTCCTAATCAAAATGAAAGGCTCTAAGTAGTCTCTGGAAGTACTCAATCTATGGAAAAGTACTTCTTAATATCCTTTCTTGATAGGCTGATGCTGGAGGATTATCCATGTTAGCAATTCCATGCCCTATTCAATGCATTGCTCCTTGAACAATCTCTGAACATTTTGTTTTTCATAGGAAAAATGCACATCTGTCTGTTCACTTCTTTCAAGCCTATCAAGAGGAGGGGACCAATGGTGCTCCCACGAAGCTGTTAACTGATAGTCTCACGTTTCTTTTCTTCTTCTGGTGTCAAAGAGACCAAGCTGCACAAATTCTCACTCTTAGTCCACTTCCGAAGTTAGTCCACTAACTTTGAAAAAACAAATGTTCTGCATGAGGAAAGCATGCATAGCACTTTCTCATCCTTTTCTCTTCCAAACCCTTAGGCCAGAACGGCTAAGGAAACCTACCCACATTTCCAGTCCTAATACCCAAACATGCCATCTTGACTCCCACTCATCCTGATGGTCAGTCCAAGACAGAAGCCAAGACAGAGTCCAAGACAAAAGGTTCATTTCCACATGGATATAACCTTGGAATTATCTTCCCTGATTCCCTTCTCCCTACCCTTTTTGCTTTGTATATTTCATATAGAGTGTGATTTATGGAAATTTTAAGTGGCTACCCAGTAAGCTATACCAAAGGACTTCATTGGGTCTTCATTTACCTACAAAACACTCTCATCAGTTACATTATGCACCTTCTCTAATAAGAACAATTCTCAAATAATTTTTTGAAACTATCTTTCTGCAATAATTCTCAAAACTCACTGCAGAAGTGTCCATTTGTAGATGCATGAGCTCTGCAGTCTGAAGCACTAGAAGGTCGCTGTCTTTCCTGTATTGCAATGCTCTGGGGAAGATGCCTATACATGGTCATCTTTACCTGCCCAAGCTCAGTTTCTTAGTAAGGAGAGTGTGTTGCTAATCTTTTATTGCAGAAAGATGGGGGAAGAGGCTTGTACTGATGCCAGGGGTCTCCATATATATAAAGGACCTAATCATCCTTGAGAAGCTGTTACTTTGGTGTTCCCATCGCTGATGACTAGTGCGCAGGTGTTTTCATCTTCCCACATGGAGCAAGGTACAGGTATACTTACATCATCTGGAAAGAAAAGTTGGTCCTTGGCGGCCCACTTCTGAACAAAATCTTCAACAGCTCTCCTGTGCATCAGAGTGATGCAGAAGGCAATACCTGGTTTTGCAGTCCAGGGTTTGCAGAACATGCTGGTGCTCAGGAACAAATACCCATCACTGTATTACTGTGGGGAAGGAGAGGGGAGAGAAGCTATTAGCAAGGAAGAAAGGTCTTTCCCAGCTGTGATTGATAGGATATTGGGAAGCAGATAAACATTATAAACTCTGGAGGGGGTGATTATTCATTGTCTTGTAAGAACTGAGGCTGTCTGCACACATTTGCCTGGTGTGACATGCCCTTTTGACCGTGGGTTTATTGGGTGACTTTGAAAAGTGCAAGCGCTTTTACTTTTCCTTACAGGAATGAAGGATAGTACCGCACACCTGCTTCTCTGCTGTTACCAGCTTGTGATTTAAAAGAAGAAGAAGAAAGGACATAATTAGGCAGGGGCGCTGCCGATGGAAATGCCCCTCTCGGCTGCTCGACTTTGTTCAGGGCCTTTGTGCGGAGCGGCCATCACCATGGACAGCAGCCTTTCCCAGCCATGCAAAGGCCTGCAAAAGGACACACAATGAGGCAGAACTTGATTTCCTTTGATACCACCTTTACCTATTCTACAGTTGACTTATTTACAATCCCTGAGCACAAAGGCTTTGTCCTGGAGTCTGTAATAAAGAGGAGTTTATTGTTCTTTCTCAGTTCTACTTTACAATTTCCTCTGACCCCTTGGCAGCCTTACTCGATTCCCTAGAGGTCTCCATACATTTGATTGGAAGTTTACAAGTATCATTTCAGTGGGTCTTTTTCTGTTTGTTTTAACCAAGGTCAGTGTGGGTTACTGACTTCAGAAATTGATATAGTCCTCTGTAAACCCAACCAAGTGATTATTTCTAGCTATAATGCATAACTAGTTAATCCAGTCTGACATAGCTTTTCCAAATGAAGGCTATCTTGCATGGGAAGTCTTATATACAATACTGTTAACTCTGCTGATTAAAGCCACTGCAATTCAACCCAGCATTTCCCTTCAAGCATCTGATATTCCATGGTCAGCTTTTCTTTGTCCCACTGAGTTCAGTGGGAGTGTTAGATGATGGCTGACCTTCAGGACAGACTCCTCTGTTCATCCGGAAATTGTTTCTCATTAATGGAAGTGACTACAACTGTCCTTTCTGAGCTTCCTAGTTTGCTGTGCCTTATGCTTTCCTCTGGCCTGACTGTATTGAGCAGATGATCCCATATTTCAATCAATAAAACAAACAAATAAATAAAAATAAACTAAGCAAGATATATTTTCTGGACATACTAGGCCTTTTAATTAATATCGGATATTTCTGGAAAGGTAATAATTAGCTTGAAGACCAAGCAGAATTTTTGAAATGATAAAAAGTATTATTTAGTGACTTGAATTTTTACCAGAGGATTCTTCCAGCCTAGATCTTAGTTCAATTCTAGAGCATTATGGAGAAATCATGTCTATTGTGACAGATACAAGTTTTATTCAGAAGACAAGGAAAATGGCACACCAGAGCACATGGCTTTCTTTTTCTGTCCCCTAGGCTAGGAACTAAGCCAGGAACAGAAAAAGATCTGGAGTATCTGGGGCTGGTTAAGTAACTATGTTTCTGTGTTATAGTGTGTTGGAGAGTGTGCTGGTGAGGGTTGGAGATCTGCATGACCAGCTGCAACTGCTTTGTACATTTGTGCCAAACAGGATTGAGTTCCTATTAGCTGTGTGTCTCTCTTGAATTTCATAGGTTAAGGGGATGAGTGGAAGAAGAAGAGGAAGAAGATAATTTCTAGAAGGATTGAATCGATTGACATGACTTTTTCTTCACAAGCCAATGGAAGGTTTTATGAATCTCTCAGATTTTTTTTTTAAAAAATGTTTAATTATTTGTTCCAGTACTACGTCAGAAGAAGCAGAAATTTATATGACTAGTCTATAATTCTCAGATCCTCCTTTTTCCTGCTTTTGTTATTACATATCACACTAACCTTCCCCATACAGTGTCTCACTTGTTCCATCAGTCACTCATGGAAGACCAAAAATGACCCTGAGGTCATCACAGCCAATACTTTAAGAAACCTAGAATGAGGTCTAGCAGCCTTAGCCAATCTGAAAACCTTCATTCTACTAAAGTATTGTATAACCCATTCCTTCACTAACTCAAGCTGATATTAGTTGCATATACCACCAGCACAGCTTGAAAGGTTTTGTTAGTTCATACTAACATAAGAGACATTAATGTTTCAGTTTTCTTGACACGAGGTAACAGTAGGTTTTCTTTCTAATAAATCTTTTTTTCACAATCTCTCTTTTCTAATAAATATATTTCTTGTTACTCTTCATGAACCAAATCTAGAGGGCTTCCTCTTCTATATATCCCCACCTCCTGAGTAACAAGTAGCCACTGATGACATCCAAAAACTTGTCCTTTCCCAAGAAACTTCTAATTAATTATAAAACCCCATTACAACTCCTTTTGGTGCTCTGGGTGAGTCTTCCAGCTGCTAACAATACAAGTTTATCTGTGTGATTTTCCTTGCTTGGCAACTTTCCTTACTGATCTGAGTATACAGCTCCAACACAGCTACTAATGAAGACGGGTTTCATAGGATCATAGAATAACTCAGGTGGGGAAGGACCTCTATCCAGTTCCCTGTGCCAAGAAAAGCCGGCTTCAAGACTAGGGCAGATCCTCAGGCCCTCATCTGGTTAAGATTTGAAATCCTCCTGGATGGAAAGTCCACAGTCTTCCTGGTGTACCCACTCAATCTGTGAAAATTATTTTCCTCTAGATTTGTGTCTCATGGTTGTTTAACACTGATGATGAGGAAGAAATCAGCTGCAGTTGAAAGTTTCCCAGCACCTGTGGCCAGGATAAAGCCCTCCCTCCTGCTGGCTCATCCTCATGGTTTCTCTGACATCTGCTGAAAGCTGAGCTCATGTCACAGGTTTTTCCTCAGTCAAACCACTTATAGAGGTCACATACAGGGTTTCCCTCTGGACTCAGCAGTCTTTTCCTGAAACGTAAAGGAAACTTGATAGTCACATTCATCTATGTCACTGTTATATCTCTCCTAAATTTTTTTCCAATAGAGCTACAGCCTCACAGTTTACTGAGACACACACACACCCACAATCACAAATGTATGTGCACATAAAAATGTCTGAGAAAAAGTGATTAATTTGTTTCTATAGTAAACTAGGCTAAAAATGACACACAACATTTTGCAATTTTTTAGTACAGTCATATGTGCTTATTTATTAGCTATTTGTGTTCATCATTTTTTCTTTAGTATATAACATTATTTTACACTCTAAAACAGAATGACCCCTGGCAGGCATAACTCTGCTGTCAAGACGTCTAGGCAGACCCAGCTGCAATAGTGTAGTCCTTTCACCAGGCAAGTTTCTGACAGAAAAGGGATAATTTTACAAAATCAGTAAAAAATGCAGTTTGGCTGGCATTATTGTCACACACAGGGATGGTACCAGTATGTCACTATTTTTACACTGGTGAAACCCGACTACCGTAGGCTAGGTCCACATAAAATATGGGGAGACCACATGAAAGTGGCTCGTCACAAGCCTGTTGCCCAGCTAGGTACCAGAGGCAAGTGCAGCCTCAGGAGGACACAGGCAGGCTCAAACACCCCTTGACCTCTCTCCCTGTTGAGGAGAGTGGATGTAAGGTAGTGCACACCTTGAAAGGCTGTAATTGTACTTCAACTTTCTGCCTGGCCATAGGAGAGAGGGGAGATGAAGAAAATCTTTGTCCTGGCCTTGCTCACTTGCAAAGGAAGAATGTTTGGGTGCAGGGGTCATTTCAGCCCAGCTCACCAAGCCCCAAATACAGTACAGACTGAGCACTGCTAAGGAAAAGAGACTAATTTTTCTGCTCAGCAGAGCAAAACCAGGGCACAAGCTAGCTCTCTGCAAGCAGAGACAGGCATTGAATTCATTGGATAATCTGCAAAGTATTTGCCCAGCTCTATTAATTAATGTTTGTGAAGCACTTGGAGGGTTAAATGCCCTTGAGCCGTGCTTCACCTAAGCTTTGCCCCCAAACCGACATCAATGAAAATTCTTTAATGGTGGCAGTAGCAGCAGAGGCAGCAACTCTGAATTTTCAAACCCTCCTGAGGCAAAAAAACATGATTTTCCCCTTCATTTTATGGTCTGCTGAATCTTCTGTTTTCCTTGTTGTATAGCAGGAATAATGTTCATGGCCTTGGAGTATTCTTGTGGTTTTTCAAATGTCTCAGTTTTCTTTTGGCATCTTCCACAAAAAAAAAAAAAAAAAAAAAAATTGCCTTGTATACTCCTTTACTGTGAATGTTATCCCTTCTTGCATCTAGCAGTGTGTCCTCTCATCTAACAATGGGCCCACAGAGGAGTTTCTTGGCTGACCTGGAGCTGTGCCCTGTTCTGTTGCAGGAAGAGGTCACACAAGAAGACTGCAGTCCTCTCCTAGAGAAGTGCCATCAGCCCTTACCTTTAGCAGTGGCCTGAGTTCAAAAAGCACATCTCATAAAATAAATGTGGGAATAGAATAGAATAGAATAGAATAGAATAGAATAGAATAGAATAGAATAGAATAGAATAGAATAGAATAATAAGCTTTGCGAATAAGGCACTTTCTTCAGTGAAAGGCACCGCAGGGCAAGTGACAGGGATGGGAATTGTTCTGGCCAGTGATGTTCACACTCTCACAGAGGCTGAGGAGGCAATTCTGGGATTCAGGTCTGAATCAGATTGAGACTTTTGTCAGAATCTCTCTAATGGCAAGGATTTGGGTTCACTGCCTTCTAAAACACTGTTCTTGTATCATATAAGGAAACGAAATGTAACATGCTCTCTGCTCTAGTCTGTTGAAGAGACAGGGGCCCTGCCTATTCTCCTTACAGAGCTATGTTCAGATGCCTGAAATTCAGTTTCCTCTCTATGGAAAGGATATTCTTTGGTGTCAGGGATGATAGAGATTTCCTCTAAATGGAGGAGGTTGCAAGCACATGTCTCCAGAACAGGGAGAGCAAAGCCTCCTTGCCTCATTAAATCTTCATTTAATAGTTCCAGTTGCTTCCCCATAGCCCTTGCAGATCCCTTGAGAGTGGTCACTGCCTCCGTGCCTATGGTCGGGGAGCACACAAATTGCAAACTCGGGGTGCTCCATAGCTGTGGGAAAGGAAGGGGCAGAGGCCCTGCAGACCTATTCCCCTGCATGGCCCCTAGATAAGGGCTAGAGGCCACTGCTACTACCTGTGCTGTAGGCTGTTAGGCTACCACACACCATATCGGTGCTTCCAGCTTGCAATCAAAATACTTAACATTCATAGCCTAACTGCAGAACCATGTCAGTGCCCTGTGGTACTCCTGGAGCTCCTGTCCTTCCTCTGTGCTTGTGGCTGCTCCACAAGCCCATAGAGATGTCTATAGGATCATGCAAACTTGCCTGTTAGCCCACTGCCCCAGGTTGCATTAACACCCTGCAAAGTGGAGATGATCTGGTCTACAACACCTGGTTCAGCCTAGCACTTCATGGCAGAGTGAACCTGTAGCACTAAGCTATGCAGTAGATTGAGGCATGATCCAAGTCCATCGGAAGACTGTGAACAGATGTCATCAGTTTTCTGCTATATGGTATAACAGTGCATGTGCATGTGTATATTTCTTTTAGATTATAATAGTGATATATGTCACTAACATATGAGTATAAATTCAGCTATGTTGCTGAAGACCCTGCAGTTTTTTAGTATTATACATCATTATACATCTGAAATTTAAGGGAACCGATGAACATTTTGTGTTTAGCATCAGGCAAACATACTTTGGCAGCTTCTGAAGTGAAATAAATGAAATTAATCTAATTCCAGACTGGGATGAGGTCAGATAAGTATAAACTCCCTTCTTCTGCCTGCCCTGCAATTCCTTTCTCCTGCCCCTCATCAACTTGCAATGCCAAGCAGTGTCCTTCACATGTTGCTGAGCAATATGAAATGACAAGGGAAAGATTTCCTGCTGTGGAACTTGATCTTCATTTCCGGGTGCAGTGCCCAGCAACAATTCTGTAATACATGCAGCACCTCGCCTTTCCTAAGCTACCTCACCCAAGGTCACTACAGCCAAACGCTATTCCAGCTCTCATTGCACGCGAGAAAACTGTCTGCTCCCTGCCTTCCAGCCACATGGCCATCGACCTCAAACTGGGGCTGTACGCAGAGGTGAGGAATTGCGTCTAGTGGGTGACTGTCCGCCATGGGTTGAAGACTCAGAGATGAGGGGGATGTGATGTTTCCCATGGCACAGCAGAGCAGCACTGAACAGTGCACATGCTTACAGCTACATTCACTGTCAGCAGCTGCCCAGATGCTGGGAGTCAGCCAGAAGGAACTGGAAGGCCAAAGAGTATCTGGAGAACATTGACATTGACCTCAGCGGGTCAGGCCTTTACTGCTATTCATCCCTATATTTTATCTCCCTAGGCCTAAGGTGAAGAGTAAAGGACACATCCTGGGGACAATTAAAACATATTAATCAAGGCATGACCTATTCCCTGGGGAGAAGTGGCCAGTGTGGAGGTAGCAAGGGGCACTGACTGCTGTGAATAGAGCTAATAGCCAGTAATCTCTCCAGAATGCCCTAAGAGGTGCTCAGGAGCGAGCATCATGGCAAAAGGGGAGAGGGGAGAGGGGGAGTTAGGGGGAAGGAAGACTAAGAGAAAGAGAGAAAATGAGAGTGAGAAAGAGAAAGAATAATATATACAGGTTTCCTGTGATAAAGGTGCATCTCTCATTGCATGCAAAATACTTACAGCTTTAGCACATGCTTCATCTTTTATGCCAACAAATTCTCAGCATGCTATATCTGACAGCAGGGATGGAGAAATAGGAAAATTTTTCTCTCTGGGGAAATCAGGATTTAACCCTAGTGTGGGTGGAAAACTGCAGTAGGAATTTTTGTCTTCACACAGAACCCATGCTTTACAAGAGCCTCAGCTGAGCCCTTTCCTGCCTCAAGAGCCTGAGTTGAGCCCAGCCTGTTCCCAGGGTGGGTCAGTGGCTCTGAGCCTAGTCTCACCCAAGAAATGCAATGTCTTCACACATGGTGGAACCCCACATCTGTTGTGGCGCGGGAGTCTCATTGGAAGCAGCTGTCAAAGCTTGTGCTAACCCTGCACGTCACTGCAGAAGGCTATTTCTTTCTGGCATATCCTCTATCCAGATGTCCAAAGCTAACGCCCGTGCTAGGAACAGACCTTGCCACCACGCAGCAGCTCTCAGAGTGTCCTTGAAGCACTCTGATGGGAGTGTCAGATGAGGACATCCCCGAAATAGCATCTCGGAAGTCAATATGCCACAATTATTCTGCTTCCTTGAGCATCATTTCTCTTGCATGAAAAATATCCCCTCCGCTAACCACTTCATTTGAAGGTCTACCTTCCACTATCCTCTTTATTCAGCAAGAGACGCTTTTTCCTATCACTTTTCCCTTTTAACTTTACTTTACCAAGCCAAGATGGCCAAAGACAAATGAGAGGAGAAGAGCAGCAGAATCTCAGCTGGACAGAGGGAAAATGGCCCAGAGATCTGGCAAACTCCACCGAGGGCAATTTCAGAGCCACAACCTTCTCTTAACCCAGGGATATTCTCATTCAAGTCCTGTGAGCCTGAACAGATGGTAGAGCGGTTCCAGCCCTCCTCTTCCTTGGGAAATATGGCTAAGACAGAGATGGAGCTCTCCGAATCTCTTATGCTCTTCTCATTGGCACACAAGGCTGGTGAGGTGGCTGGGTGTGTTTGTGTGTTTGTTTGAGGCGGGCATCAATTAATTATGTGGTGACAGGAGCCAGAACTCTCTCAAGGCTCTGGGTCTGCCCCCTACCAGATTTTACTGGCATTTTCTGAACTTTTCTACTAGCCTCGGCAGGCACAGCTTGTATGCAAACAAATGCAATAATGCCCAGTAATTGTTTGCTATGATGGGAGTTTGGGATTCTCTTTTTTTCCAAGTATTGTTTCTATTTGTCATTACATCTCACTTTCTAATATATCTTTGCTGGAGGTTTGTTTTTTTTGACATTGTCAGTTGTATGTAGACAGAGCTCTCCTCTGGCCTGAAGAGGCATTTAAGGCCAGCTATTTTTTTTTTTTTGGGGGGGGGGGGAGTATTTTTCTTTTCCTTTTTCTTCTCAGAAAAGAATCAACCAAGATAGCAAAAAGTGTTTTGTCGAAAAGACAAATATATAATTACCAAAAATAAATAAATCATTATTTGATGGTTTTCATGCATCTTGCTGTTTTGACTGCTCACGAATTTTCATCCAGATTGTAAAATATTCATATTTATATGTTACTGAGAAAGAGATGTGATGCCCTGGAGAGGCTAATTCTTGGTTTGCAGATTGTTTACAAGCTGTCAATTGCAATTTGAATATATTTGCAATTCATAGGTTGATAAATAACATGTCATGTGGCATATCTTCTGCTCCTGAGCTGTAATACATCCCTGTATAAGTAATGCTAAGATAGGCATGCATTTTTCTCTCCATCTGCCTCTCAAATAGTACATTTGATGAAAGAAGTAAACATAATACCCAAGAGTACTTCTGGAATCTCATAATAGTATTCTACTCAGCTTCATTCCCAAGAAACCTCTGATCTTGTTGGATTATGTGTTGCCAACTTATGTTGCGGCCTGTCTCTGGGGAGAAAAATACATAACTGATACCTGAATGGGTTAGTTCTATAAGATCTTTTCTATATGCCACCTAGTATATTTCAGGACATCCAGCTAAAAAGTTTTGAAAGAAAAACTATTCAATAGTGATTACAAATTTTGCACTGGAGCAGATAATTCCAAATTTACAGAGTTTTGAGTCCTTATTCTAGACTTGGGAAGGTTTCTGTTCTTTGAAGGGATGATTTTTATGATTTTCAATGTATTAGATTGCATTTTACAAAAAAGAAATGAATGCCAAATTCAGTATTCGGCTCCTTTTTTTTTTTTTCCATACTTAAAATGAACATTTGTAATCACATCATCTCCTAGTGAAACAAAATCCTGCCTCTTGTTCTTCTCCTAAAACTTGGGATATTACCTTGTATTACATTTGGCTTGTGTGTGCATAAATATACATATCTAATCTGTTACAGATCAGCATTTTCTAATAGGTATATCTCCCTTGTTTTACAATAGCTTGAGGTGATTCTCTGTTTCTTAGAGTTAGATTTTTTTCCTAATTTGATCCCACATCTTCCCTAAGAACTACTGTCTAATGTATTTTCTCTCAATTTATTGTTGATTAGATGATTCCTTGCAGCTAACAATTACTTGCCTTTACGTTTACTGAATTGCATCAATTTTGTAAGTCCACTTTATGAAGAACTGTCAGAAATTGACTGATCAATATGTTTTCCAGGACACTTGCTTTCATCATACAGTTTTTGTGCACTCTCATAAATATCCCATGGTCGGACTCCAACAACCCAAATGAGGTTTTGGATTCCGGTCAGTATAAATATACCTATGGATATTTATTGACTTGTCTGAGAAATATTGCAAAAAAACGTCCTTTCTGCAGGCAAAGAGCAAGAGAAAAAAAATACTTTCCATCTCTCTGTAGTATAAGCAGAGAGTAGGGGAACTATTAAAAGTCCTATTCTTTTCCTTTGACTTAACAGCTCCAGGCCTGCTTTCTTTTCTTCATTTGCCCTCAAGCATTCAAAAGCAGGTTGCATCTGGTGGCTACAGGGGCATTCATGGAGGCTCCCAAGACCACCATTCTGCAGAACTCCAGTGGGGACCATGGAGGACCTGGGGCTGCCAGAGTTCCTGGGAGGCTGTAATCCAGGAGGATCTTCATGACATCCTCCCTTCAGCTAAAGGGGGATGACAACAGTGAAGAGAGCTGAAGTAAAGAGTCTCTAAGTACGAAGAGTGAGGCTGGGAGAGTAACAGAAATGGGACTAAGTGCATCCCAGAGCTGACAAACTCTCTAACAGTGGAGTTGGTCCCATCCTAAGGAGAATTATCTGCAGTTTGTGATGCCAAGGTGTGTTCTGTGTGGACACACAACATTTTTAGGAATACGAGGCAGTCTGATACAGTTTCTCCATGTATCATGTGGGAGTCTTTCCCACTCTCATTATGTGAGGTTCTTCTTTGAACTGTGTCAGCCCACAATTAGCATTTGCCATGTGTACAGAATCAATTGTTATCCTGTGGAATGGAATAGATGATGACATGCTTCGATAGTAATGCTTTAAATTAAGATTCCTGAATATGCTTCTGATGTATGGAGGTTAATTAAGAAACTATTGTGAGCTGAATTAATACCATTTGCTTATTGAAAACATAAGTCATGAGAATTAACAACAAAGTCATAAATATGTTTCCCTAAGGGCCAGATCCTTCAGCCCTTACTCACTTGAGAAATCCTTGCTCACATGAGTAGTCCCATTGAGTTAATTGAGACTACATGAATGAGTACATTTATCCATATGAGGGTCTCACACCAGTATTAATCTAAAATGAATATGTTTTTAATGATAAATTGGTATTTAGATGGACTATAATGGTTATTTATACCCAAGCCTTGTTTTAATAAGACTAGTTTAGCCTGCCAAGTAAATAAATACAGCTCATTACTAATAATCAAGTGACAGAGAAGCAACAATTACTGATTAAAA
Organism: Nothocercus julius; assembly: GCA_013398735.1. Lineage (NCBI taxonomy): Eukaryota > Metazoa > Chordata > Aves > Tinamiformes > Tinamidae > Nothocercus > Nothocercus julius. The sequence goes on from VZSV01000037.1 coordinate 3,554,733, forward strand.
GCAGAATCCTGACACAGACAAAAAGTAAGTGTGAGGTTTTATTAATACTATTTAGAATATATACATTTTCAATGATAACTGAAAGAAAAACTGGTAAATCTACAGCACTGAACTGAATGCCACAATTTCCATGCTAGTCCTGAGTTAGTTTGCTCTAGAACCAAAACCAGGCAAGCTGCCTGGGCGAGAGGGAGAGTACTTAGCTTGGACTGCATCAGTACATCCCATCCTGCTGTTGCAGTCCAAGATGTCTGTGCAATGTGATGTTGCACTGTGTCTTGTAAGAATACCAGCTCCTTTAGTGCTAGGTCAAGGATTTCTCTCTATTCCACTGAAATGCCCTTATATTGTAGGCATGCCTAAGCGTCAATGATCTCCCTCATGAGACCAGTCCAAAGCACGTGTCTGGCCACAGCGAAGAAGGGCACTCTTCCTGTGCTTGCTGGAAAGAGGATGGGATTATTCTACCATAGCTGTTTTGTTTCTGAGGCAAGAGCAGGGCCCACCAACAACAAATGATCCATTGTTGGATGGGTCAAAAAGGAAAAGAGCAGCTATATTTTGGAAATTCCTCTTGGCTCACTTTGAAACACCTCTGGATGAGGTCAGGCATAGCATGTCTCTCTCGCTTCCTATGTCCCTCCAGTTGCACCTGAGCCAGAGTTTATAGGAGATGGTTTTAATCAGAAAAGTTACTGGAAAATTCACTAAAAGTTCCCTTGAGTGAAGGAACTTTAGTCTACTGGATTTGGAGGAAGACGAGAAAAGAATAATCAGCCCTTCGAACAGTTTCAAGCAACAGCCAGTAGTCTTATTTTGTTCCCATATTTTTATTTTTTGCTTCTCCCACTAGTGTCTTCAAAAACCTATACACCTGCACCCCTTCACTGCTGTACTGCCAGACCACAATTTCAGTGCTAAGAATGGCCCAAGGATGCAGAAGGAAAGGTTGCCTTTGACCATTTCTAACAAGGATAATGTTTCCAGAGACCTTCCTTCCTTTGAAATACCCAGCCTAGGTTGCTTTTAGAAGATCAATAGCTATTCAAAGTCAAAACAATGCGACATTTAAGGATAAAAAATAAATAAATAAAATGAAATAAAATAAACTCCAAAACAACAAAAAAATAACCCTACCAGCTCCCCAAAAAATCAAAGCGAATTGGTTTCAAACCATTGGTAGTTTAACTGTTGGAAACTATATTAATGCACACTTTCACATTTGATTGATTTTCAGGGTTGAGAACATAAAGATCACTGCATGTTTTGATTCCCCAGTTTCCTTTAATTTCCTCACAGCCATGCCACCTACCTAAGGAATAGAAACTCAATAATAAGTAACTCCTAAAAAATCCTTCCCTGATTTATAAGGATCTATGATAAAAGGGAAGGTTGGCTCTGGGGAGACTATAGGGCCTTTGTGGCATTTAATTAGTCTTTCCCACTAGTTACTTACATTGTAAACACTTTATTTCCCCATCCTACATCAGAGATATGTAATAACTGTAACTATTTAATATGGCAAATTAAATAACAATAATAAAACCTTTCTAACTGGCCTGGGAAGCTCTATTATGCTCCGGAATATGGTATTTAGCTTAAGAAGCCTATTTTTTACTGTATTTTCATGGCATTTTCACCCATGAAAAGTTACAAAGGCTGTGTCTCCCAGGGTACCACCCCAGCCTCTCCCTTGGTCTCCATGGCCACTTGCACAAATGCGGAGAGGAGCGAGGAGCCGGGTCTCACTTGGCGTGTGTGTGGTCTTGGGCTGTGCCTGACAATGCAGCCTATACACCCTGCAGCACTGAGCGCGTACGCACGGGAGGGGGAGCACGGGGGAGGATTCATACATTTTTTGGCAAAGGCCCCTTCTGTTTTTAACAGAAAAGAAGGAAGGAAAGAAAGCGGCAGAAAGTAGGTGGTGGGCAGTGATATCAAATGAAGGAGGAAAAAAGCATGGGAATGGAATAACCAGGTGAAGATCTATAGTCTATTTTTATGAGAACATGTAAGAAGACAAGACAGGCCATAAATGTAGGCATTTGTGTTCATCTGCGAGTCCAGTGCTCAGCAAAGGGTCTACTAGCGAAGCCAGCCTGTCAGAAGATACTGGACAGGAGCCTGGTCTTTCCTCAGGGCATTTTTAATGCCCCTCAAGGGTTCACACCTCTTTCTGCAAGCTGACAAGGTAGAAGTTAATGACAGCAGTTAACACTCCAGATCACCAGGTCACGCTGCCTTTGCTCCCCCTTCGAGCCCCTTCACAGCAAGTAAACACCCAGGGCTGTAGACTGGAAATGTGTCCTCTGGTACTTCCGCAATACAAACAGTGTGGTAATGGAAAAACAGTCTGTTTATCCTCAGAGTGTTAGCAGATGGCAGCTCCTTCCCGCTTGCTCGTGAGCTTGCTCTATCTCACTACTGCTGGCCAAGCTCTCCTGTGAGTCTGCAGGGCCTTTGCTAGAGACAGACATTCTCTAAAATCTATTGGTGTGGAGCGTAAATGAAGGGACTTGTGCAGAAGCACTGGCTGCAAGGGAAAGGATGTGCAGAGACAACCTGCATCTACACCGACTTCAGCTAGAATATTGCAAAGATGCAGCATGCTTCTATAGAGAGATAACTTTACATAATTTAGGAAATCATACTAGACAGACCTCTGAGCTAACCTGCAGATGGAGGTGGTTCTGACTCCTGCAAGTTTTGCCCTGTTTTCAGTTGCTTATGACTCTGTCACAGCTAAACTTTTCCACTGAATATTCAGTGGCTGACCTATTGCTGATTCTGTCTGTGGACTTGCAGCATTTTGTGTTGAGAAGCTGAAAGTTCTCAAGTACAGGAGTTAGGGCCTTCTAGGAAGATAAGGGGCAAACACATTAAGGAAGCTGATTGTTGCCCTGCTGAGATAGCTGCCCCCTGACACAGGACAAACCTTGACACACAAACTTCCACAGGGGTTATTGACTCTCCGTTTCCGTTCTCTAGCAGAGGCCCAGAATCTCCATGGCAGGAGGTTAGGGAGCACAAGCCTGACCACCATACGTGAGAGCTGTAGTTGGCGCTTGCAAAATGCTGTGCTATGGTCTGATGTGTCTGAGCATAGTTCCTCACACTTTTGCTTTAGCTGTGAGGATTTGGCTTTTGCAGCCTCCCTGCCTGTAGCTGTGACTGTAACAGCCCTCGCCCCTGAGGCTGCCTCTCTGTCACACAGGCCCTACCTAGTGTTGCTCCTTAGAGCCACAGTGGAAAGAAGTGAATGAAAAGAGGTTGGATTTCACTGCATGACAAAGCCACCTATGTGGTTTACCTAATCCTGACATGTCAAAACAGAACTGTGGGGCTGCATTTTACTCATATGGAAGTGATGGTTGCTGCAAACCATGTATATTTCTTCAGGGGGTTTATTTGCTTTTCATTGTCAAAGTCACAATTACTCAGTCAAACTACAACAGCAAGGTATCATCCCGCAGCAATGCAGGTATGCAATTTCCTCTTTGCCTCTTGGAGAGGCATCCTGCCCTGCTCTTGGCTCCCTACAGCATATCTGACTGTGCTAGAATGAGTCTGCGGCTGTTCTGTCTCACCACCCTGTCATAGGAAAGCACTATAAGATCCCTTGCAGGCATATTTTAGATGTGTAATACCGATACGCTTCATAAAACATATCAGTACATTTCAAAAGTTACTTCCAAAAATTAAAGCCCCAAGCCAAACAATACTAGGGAGTGGAAAGCATCCCGCATGCCAAACAAGAACAAGCGCACAGCTGAAAGCCACTGACAGAAATGTGCAGCAGTCAGTGGCACAACAGGATTTTTTTCCCATCCTTTCTTTGAATCTAATTGCTGCGAAGCCATGAACTCTAGCAGAAAGTACAGAAGGATAAATTCACCTTACAGCATATAATAGAAGTGGGTAGGGCGCATTGATTCTCATGGCATGAGGATTCAATCCAGGCTTTCCATGGAGCTGTGGTACCAGCCTAGACAAAGCACCCCATGGTCCTTAGTGTGTACTCAGCACCTCAATGGGAAGTGCAGTTAGGGACTTTTCACATCTAACAATCTGTGGCAGACGAGAAATTGCCTTTAAGGTCTCTCAAATACTTAGGTAACTGCCTTGGTGGTTTTGATACATTCAAAAAAAAAAAAAAAAAAAAGCAAAACATAACTTCCCTCCACCCATTTCACACACATCCTGACAGCCTTCAGCTTTCCAGCTACACATGCCAAGACCTGGCTGCCCAGTTGCTTCATAGTTACAGTCTCTAATCTCACTTCTTAGACAGAGTGCTGGGGGAAGGTCACAAAGGATTTATTAAGTTTGCTCACCCAAGAAAGGGTGTGTGAGGACATGGCAGGTCTCACCTTGCTATGCACAAACCCACAGCTGCAGATCTGTGGCACATTGCCTGCCTTACCCCAGATACGCTCCCCTGAGAAGCTGCTGTTCTTCGGTGGTAGCATCCTGCCTCCTTAACTGCAAACGGTTCACAAATGTCTGCTGCATGGCCTCTAAGACAGGAGCTCCGACAGCAGCCTTCATCAGTTCTTCTGCATGTCTGTCACAGTATGGTGCAGCTGAAGCATCGATCTCATCCCTGCCGCTAACTAGGTCATTTATTCCACTGCATGCGTTTGTTCTGTTGAGTACAGGATATAATATATCAAAAGCAGGAGACACACAGAGCCAAATCCTGAACTAGAAGTTGAAAGAGGAGTTGTGATTGCTTTTAAGGAAAGATATAGTAGTAAGTCTGGTACTGGTCTTCAACCAAAGTCTTTTTTAGTTGGCACTAAAATGCAAGAAATTCTATGATGAAAATGCTGAAAGGACCAGGATCCAAAACCTTCAACATGATATATTCCAGAATTCTAGCATGAGTGCATTTGTTAGAGTAAGGGCCTTGACCCTGACAGAACCAGAAGTAGAATAGCAGTGTTGCATGTTTCTTAAGTGTTAATCAATCCTTGTAATACCTGAGAATCAAGAGACCCACACTAAGTCTACAGTTTAATTCCTCTTTCTACACGTGTAGGGAAAGAGAGGTAGAGAAATTACGTGACTTGCCAGAACAGGTATTAGCATCTAAGAATTAATGACACTTCATTCCAGGCTCATCCCAGATCAAGTTCCTCTCTGTGCAGGTTTCCAGAAATCCAATTATACCTGGCAGACCTGGTAGCTTTCAAAATCTAATTATAATAGGGGGAATGGAGTATGGTGGACGAATTCTGTTAAGTTGTTTGACACTTTGCCTCATAAAATTAGTTGGCAAAAGTGAAATTCACATTAATTCCAGTTTAGATAAGAACACCCCCAAACTGGAAATTGGCTGGAGGCACGGCAAGCAGCTTGTAATTAGAAATGGCAATGTTATAAGCTGGAGGTAGCTCTGGCAGGGTGCCACTAGGATGGATGAGTTAAACAGTGCCTTACATCTGCATGTTATAATCAATTTGTAGTGACGCAAACACAAATGAAGGCAAAGGAGGAAAACAAAAGTAACATGGAAAAATTTAAAATACAGGCAGAACATAATATAAAGGAACCCAATTTGCATTGCCTACAGACTGAAAGTTCAGAGGTATAGATATTGACAAGAGAGGATACTAAAAAGCAGAAACATGGGTAGGACCCAATAAGCACTCTGAAAATGTATTAGATATAGTAAAACAGGTATGTTTTGGCAGCACAACAGAATGACAAAGAAAAGTGAGATTATATGGGGTTATGCATTAGGTGAATAGGAAGATGAGAATCCTTTCCTGTCCGGATTGTGTGAGACACTGCTGACATTCATCTTCATGCTGTACATTCAGAAGAGAGAGGAATAATCCATGGTGGTGCAGGGAGGAATAAAGAATGACATTGTAAAACTGAGCGAAATAATACATTTGTGATGAAAATCAGGAGAAATCCACATTGGATCCTGTGACCCTGCCAAAAAGTTTGTCAGTGGGCTTGGTGGAAACATTTAGTGAGTCAGAAAAATACTTAACACAGGTATGGGTAGCACACATGGGGAGGGTTCATTAGATGGTTTAACATGCGTTACATATTTCTTTGCTATACGCTAGATTTAGAGAGAAACTCCGTCCTCATTGATCAAGGAGAAGTGGATGCCTTGCAAAGCGCACAGTTTTATGACTTCTATACAGTGACCAGCAGGACGAGTTATTGCTGGAAAATGAAGAGCATCCTTTGCAAACATTGTAGAGGAATGGGACCCCTGTTTTTGAGGATGGGCTGCCATGACAGCTGTGAATTGTGGCCACCTCTGCGGAACCCATCATCTCCCCAAGGAGGGGAGACGAGGATAGCCCCGAAGGTCAGAGGTAGGCTTTGCTTTCCTGGGAGCAACCCACCCCCAGGCCTCACAGGGAAGGCAGAGCTCATTCTCCATGTGTTGTCTTCACTCAGAGGGCTGTTGTGCTTGGGGGGAGCTGGGGAGATGTCCCCCACCACGGGAAGCAATGTGAAACCCCGGTGCAAGGAATTCCAAGGAGGGGAGGGGGAAACATTTACATCAAAGGCCTTGCCTCTCCGCCCAGAACATAACAGGCTGCGGAGCTGAAATGTAGATCATCAGAAGGGCCGGGACCAATTATTCATGAATCAAGCCTGGAGAAAGCAAAGGACTGTCAGCAAACTCATATTGAATGGATACATTAAAAACATAGATAAAACAAGGTTGGGAACCTGCAGCCTATCTCATTTTTCCTACCCATCTTCCCAAGCAGATTTCTTCCCGTTGCCTTTTGTCTAGATTGCAATTTATCTGGAAGAATTAAATCAAACCCCATTCTCCTTCTCTCAAACATCCATAACAAAGGTGAGGAAAAAGTAGTAATTGATACATCTTGGATTAGGCATACTTGCAGTTAAGAGCCTGGTGCCTCTCTTGAAACAAATGACTAAATGCAGAAGGGGTCATTAACCCAACCTGATCATCAGATATATTTTCATCCTAAAAAGCTTATAATGAACAGAGAGATCAGTGAGTAAATGTCACATATTTAACACCAGCAGAAATGCAGGTTTATCACCTCATTTTCTTTTTGCAATGTAACACATTTTATAATCTGCAAAAGAATGAAGAAAGGAACTGCCTGAAGCTGCAAATCAAACCACAGAACACAGGCAGAGGCTTTCTAAAGGGAAAAAAAAAAAAAAAAAAAAAAAAAAAGGTGGATCCCTTCACGAGATGGTGTTTTATCTAGCAATAATGTGGCTTTGAAGGAAGGAGAACTTTTATACTGAGGCACAGGAGTTCTGGCTGGAAGGTCTACAGCATCTAGAAGTTCGGCCATGAAATTCTGTTAGTTATATATCAGCATCTATGAAGACCTTTTCTTGTGGTCTTCACTGACCTACTTTGGACAACCAGACTGAAAGGATTAGTACCATACCAGTTCTTGAGTCTCTATAGCATGACTGCAACAAGATGAAATATTCCTGAGAGAGACCAAGAAAGTGGCAGGATGCAGGATTCAGGATTTCGAGGGCACGCTAGATTTCATACTGGCATCTTGTCCATCCCTAACAGATGAAGGGCCTGGCTTGATACTCTCTGCTCCAAAGGGCTCATACTGGAGCCATTAACCAGCTCTGTCCTGCTCCAACTCTAATTTGCTTATTTTTTAAACTAAATACAGTGTTGGGCTCCCCCGCAGTTTATATTCAAAATACTCAACTCCTCCTTCCTTTTGTATGCAACCTGGCTGGGATTCTCTCAAACTCTCTCCACCCTCCCTCTCAGCCTTGTTTGAACTTTTCTAAAGTAAAAACATATTTGTGTGGGGGCTTAATTTGCAACAAAGGATTTTGCTGTTAAATTTACTTTGGGAACTTGTCCCAGTCAGCACTGTGAAAAATGTGCTTGGACATTCATTTTGAAGAGTTTCGATTCTTGTGGGTATTTTGTTTTGTTTTGAATTGTCGAAACAAAGCTGTTTAAGGCATTGGTTTTGCCCATTTCAGCTGGTTTGTAACACGGAGAAGTCAAGGTGTGTCACTTGCTCACTTCTCTGTGCTGGAGTTGGCAAAATCCTTCTTTGCAGGAGACTCAGGAACGCTGGCAAGTATCATCCCACCTGCCCGCAATTAGAAGGGACCAGACTTTGCTTCTTTGATTTGTTATGCCAATAAGAAGGCTAAATGAATCAATCTAGCCTCTGCAGAGTGACATTAAACAATATAACCATCGATTAAGCTTCATTTTTCAGTGTAGATTTTAGCCTAAAGTCATAGTCTTGTAACAAAAAACTTACCACAAAGCTGGGGACAAAAATAATTTTCTTTTTGTGTTGTCCCAAGACTTCACTAAATTACACATCTGGGAGAAAAAAAAAAAAAAAAAAGTAGGTTTCTATTTGAGACTTTTCCTGTTAAAATATATTTTTAGTCTGGTCCTCTCTTTTTGTACTTCTCACTTAAATAAGGAAATGCAGTAAGAAAGGCAGGTTCTGGAAAGATACACTAATGGTTACATAACAGAAAACCTAGAACTAGTGGCATGTTTTATTGCAAAAATTCAGTGAGTGGTGAGTTCAGAACAGGGTCCTGAAATAGATCACCCAACTTCTCATGTCTCATAAGGCCTGTAATTTTCTAAGTAAGAGCTTAACCTGAGCTATTTTGAAGTGCTTGGAGGAGCAAAGAAGAGTCATCCAGTCCATAGAAAATGTTGCTGAACTGTGTCCATGTTCTTGAGGTGCTCAGAAGACTACAGAACTTCAAGAGGAAAAGAATTTCACACCCATGAGAAAGAGCTAGAAGGATATCTGGGATTTGATGGCAGGGCAGGTCTGGCACTGGTCCTTATGCCAAAGTGAACTAGAGAAGGTTGAGGTCGCCCCAAGATAGGTTAAAATCCCATTGGTTCTTGCAGTGAAACCACTGCTGGAACACTAAAGATCTTGGGCAAAGGGAGGTAACATTACATTACATATTTAAAACTAAAAATCTCATATTTTTGCAAGATTTATGCAAAAAAATTCAGTAGATTAAACCTGCAAAGAGAAGCTGTCTGAATGTATTAAGTACCTGTAGCAAGGATTATCTCACATACTTAACATTCTTTTGTGTAAACATACTTTTGTTTCATATGTTCATCATGGGCTAAATGCTGGTGAAATTGTGTCCATGGGCAAGACATACAGCGATCATGGTGGAAGCCTGAGTGTAAGCATTATTTCTACATTTCCATGGCTAGTTATATCTCTGTAAGGACTGCAGCTTTTACACTGCATCTGGAAGACAAAATCCAGGCTCCAAGGAGGAACCTGCTCCAAAATGAGGGACACATTTATTTTGCCTGGATCAGAAAAGTCAGTAAAATTTGCTGAAGTCCATGTAGAAGTTTCTAATTGCACAAAATGGACTATTAGGCATAAGACCCAATTAATAATTTTAATGTTTCATGTTTAGTTCTAAGAATAAAATCCTTGAAGCATTTTCTGGTCCTAAAAAAGGCGAAAGTAAAAGGTTGAGCAAAAGCTGTGAAGGCAGCAGAAATGTATCACTTTTGTTTCAGGCATATCATTCCGAAAGTTCTCTGAATGCGACAGAAAATTATATACTGATGCACTCCAAGATTCCCTCACAGTTAAATGGCACATTTTGGCAGAATTATATCTTTGTGTCTCACTGACAACACATCAGTTTAACTGAGAAAACAATTACAGACTTGGTTAAAAAGAACATATTTTTTTCTCTGTTGTTACTGTTGTCTGCAATTAAGGTTGCATGGTTGAAAGGTAAATAACCCACTGGCTCCTCGATTACTTTCTAAGCAGAATAAATTGCCTTACAAATATTTGAAAATACAAAAGAACCCACAGATTTACAAAAAGATTGTACCCTTGTAACAGGCAGTGCATCATCATTTCATCAGTGTCCTTGGCTAAGAAGGTGATGATCACTTTACATCAAGTTAATAGTAACAAATCAATGGAAATCAATACTATCTAATTACAGCTAACCATCCAGATTGTAGCTGACAGAATGTTACAAAATATGCAGAAGGTAAGTTTTCAACAGATCTTCATGGTCATTAATAGGCATTTCCATCCGTTTTCTTCCTCTACCAGAAAAAGTCAGAATTAGTAGGGACGTTCCAATTTCTCAGTATTGAATTCATGTAACATCTGAGTCCCTCTGAGTCTCAGGTGATTATCCATCTAGTGAATTAATTTTGAAATATTGTCAAACTATTTACTATTAAAAGTTACTTTTGTGTGGCAGAGACTCACAAGTTGCAAATTTTAGGCTTTATAAATATAATATGTAATGAGGATCATAAAGAATGACTGACTGGTGTCTTCCACATTATACTAAAAGTTGTTTTTTAGAAATAAATTCTTAAAATAGAGGCAAACTGGATGTGAAGCTATTTATAACATAATTCCTTCATTAAGTGACAAGCTACATTTGAGCATTGCTGGCAATGTCTGTGTTTTTTAACGAAAGCTCTCTTCTAAGAAACACTGGAAAAGTAGAAGAACAGGAATTTTACACAATAGCAACAACCAAAGCTGGCCTGATATTTCAATACCAACAGACCAAACTGTCTTACCTCGATTCAGTCCTTTTTTTTCTTTGAAAGAATGTTGACTTTTCAGAACACTTCAAATATTATTAGAAACTAGGAAATTACAGAATTCTGGATGGAACATATTTGGATCATAAGAAGTACTGGGTAACGAGATATTTAGCAGAGAGCATATGCTCAGAGGGCAAATATTAGAAAGTGATCCAATGTTTTATCTTCAAATTTTGTTCGCTCAATTTCCTAAAACCTGTAATTTTTATTTAGTTTATTCTTACTTCAAATTTATTAATCAAAAAAAATGTTTCTTTTGTGTAAACATTTAAATACATTGAGGTAACCTGAAAAATGCAGATTTTGTTGAGGCTTAGTTTCGTATTGAAGTTAATTTTAACTATGGACAAAAAGTGTATTATGAATGGATTTAAAAATCCCAAATGTATTTTAGCATATTCTAATTTATGATAATTACCATTTTAGATAATAAAAGTGATGATAAAATCATTATATAAAGGTATTTTAAATTCATCAGCCGTGGAAACATATTTTTGAAAGACAAATACACCTTTGCCAAGGAGGATGATAATTTTTAAAACATCCCTGAAAGAATAGCCTTTGTTTTTCATGAGGGTGTCTCTTATCTTCATGGAAGAAAGATGGTACTCACAATTGCTTCCGTTTCTGAAGAAAGACAGTCCCTGCTTCTTTCACAGGTCCATGCACTATGGAAACAGGTACTGTGTCCCATAAGGGTGACATTGTCCACAATTTCTGACACAACACTACTTTATGAACCAACAGCACAGGACAGGAGAGTGAAAGCTGCAATTAAGCATTTGATATTTAATTGTTCTTGAACATCTTCAGGTGTTGTATAATATACCAACATGAAACCTCTGTTTAAGTCCTATGGTGACTGAGGTACCCATATATGATTATTCATTTAGGTTTCTTTAAAAAGACATCAGGGCTGCACAGTAGGCTTCCCTCTCCCTCATTTCATAAGCAATAACCCCTGACACTAAAGGGATTTACTAAAACCCTGGACTCTGAAGGCAAGAGAGTTTGACCAAAGTGTGCCTAGAGCCTCAGTTGTTGGGCTACACAGGCTGTGCCGGTACTGAGCTATGAGCGCAAGGAAAGTCATTGAGGTAAGACGATTGCACTGCCATGGGACATTTTTCCTGGAATAACCTTCTGCAGTTGGGATGTGAGGGAACCGGTCTGATCAACTAAAATCAAAGACAGAGTTTTCGTTCTGCCTCACAAACCTTTCCCTCTAAAATTAAGCTCTTGCTTCATTTTGATCAGTCTGCTACAGTTTCAAGCTCCATCTTGTAATAGTGGTTGTAGATAATAGCAAGGTAATAGCGAAAAGCAAACCATGGCGAACATTTTCCTCTCCTTGTGTTCTCAGCGGCAGGAGGGACCTTATGCATTGCAACAGTCTTGCGCTCTATTGTGCTCTGAACTGCTTTTCCCCAGATCAACCAACATATGGGCCATAACTGTTTCTAGCATCTTGTTTAATTGCAATAACATGTTGCTAAAGATTTCTCTGTGGACAAACCTGTTCTCAACATAGTTAGTCTCCAGTCAGATATGTTTAATTCAACTTCTTTTGTAGTATAGCTGGTCCTCGATAGCCAGCAGATGTTGCTAATGAGCAGCAGAAAGGCTGATATTCTGCTTTCTTCTGAGGTTGAGAGTAAACCAAGGTTCAGTTTGTGTCTACATGCAGTACAAAAGCCCGATTCCACATGTCAGGTTTGAATCATCTACAGTTAGTTATATGAAAAGAGCAGCATCTCCTGTCATGAGGAAGGTAAGGAAATGTACAGCTAATAGCAAAGAATAACAGAATTTTTTTTTCCCATATAAGGACTTTTCTGGTACTTTGTGAGCTTTAAAATCTATACTGGCAGATCAGTATTATGCCACTCACTTCAGCTAACACATCTGAGTTCAGTGTCCCATGAATACATTTAAGTCTGTTGGACATTTGGAGGCAGATACTCCCTTAGGAATTTGAGGCACCATTTTAAGTGTAACTCCAAGCTGTGTCCCACAGCAGCCAATGGGATGCCCATCTGCAGGTTTTGCCACTCCGAAGAGGAACCTCACAGACCAATCATAATTGTTCTAGAGATCATCCTTTCTCATAGCGTATGTTGCAAGGGACGCTCAAGGAAGTAGATTCAGGGGGAATTTCTTAACCTTCACTCTTCTGTACACTTCATACCGTTCTTGTTAGCAAGGGAACAATGATTTGCATAACAAAATACGCTCGCCTCCAGTTTGGAGTGTTCCATTGCAGCGGACAGGCAGGTAGCTCCGCAGAGGGAATTTCCAGCCTCTGTCGATATCACAAGACGACATGTCCATAAAGGGAAGTGGTTGTGCAAACACAATAGCTGCAATGTGAATGTTGCCCTATTTTTCAAATAGTGTGTCAGCTGGGGGGAGGGGAAGAGAGTTGAATTTGCCTAGGGATTTTTTTCATTTTCTGCTGCTATTGCTCATTTCTGTTAAAAAGCCACCAATTTGGCATCTTTTTATGAGGAACAGGAAACTGACACCACAATGTGAAAAATATTCCCAGAAAATCGAAATTTCAAAATATAGCCCTGCCTTTTTTTCACATTGATTTGTTCAAAAATCCCCCTGAGACTCCCTTAGGGGAATGAGGACACCTGAAAAAAAATCTTCTCATTATCTAACTCTGTTACTCTTTAACGACTTGCCAGGTCTCAGGATGATGTTCATTACTCCTTACTAGTCCTGTCACTAACATATGGTTGCAGCTGAGAGGTACTAGATGTAACGAGGAGTTTTTTTGTACATTTGGACAAGTTCACCTGCCTTCATTGTAATGTATGGACAGGAATCACTTCCTTGGCAAATGGTCTCTTTCCCAGCTAAAAGCTTACCTTGAGAAAATTGCATCCTAAATATGCAATATAAATCTATTTGAAACCATAACTCCTCCCCATGAAACTCCCCCTTGGATATCATTTGATTTCTCTCTAGCAGAAGTGTTTTTGGGTTATTGTTTTTCTATCAAGAAATGGCAAATCTAATATTTTCCTGCAGAAATGATCCTGAAAATCTCTTATGTTTCTCCTGAAAACACCTGCGTTCTGTAGGACTGCCAGTGCACTGGATACAACAAATTTTTGCAAAGTAATGAGGTATATGTAATCTTGTGTATGTAGCAAGTCTTAAGGGAGTGCCATTTTCAATCATAGATAGAAGAGATGTATTATTTGATCCTTGATTTAAAAATGTCTTTTGCTAATATATTGCTAAGTGTTGCAACAGGTTTTATATAGGCTCCAAACAAGAAAATCAAAAAATAGAAGACATAACTTCCAAAAGGCTCACCTATCTTCTCCATCGTTTAGACACATATTTATTATTCTCACTCTAATGAGCTTATTTGCCAAATAAATGTATTGTATCCTGAATAAATTGTGGGATAAACTATAACCCAACAGAAACATGTATTCAGAGGAAAACTAAGACACATTGCATCATAAAATATTACAACACTTACAACAGCATTGCCAACAATGTTAAGAGTATAACATTTACGTTCAATATCTCATTATTTTTCTAACTCAGTCAAGGCCTGAGACAAGGGCCTAGTGAAATCCTGCAGAAAAAGAACAAGGATTGCTGATGCCACGTCTCCATGGCAGCACAGCTAATTTGGCAGGACAACCAAGCACACAGAAAGAAAAAGAGGTTATTTACAAAGATATCTTTGATAAAAGGGGCTTTGGGAATGGGAAAATCGTCCAGGAAAAAGTAAGTCACAGAAATGTTCCAAACATTTTAAATAAATTCTTTAAATAACAGAGAAAATAAATTGGAAAAAAAAAAAAAAAAAGTTCTTGAATCAATAAGCACAGTGAGTTTCATCTTGTTTGTTGTTGTACAATGCTATAAACCACCCTGAATGGCCCAGAATAACATTAGTGGTTCTGTGTATTGTAACCACTTCAATCAAGGCCTTTTGTTTTGAATCACCTGCCCTGCCTGCATTGGAGCGCCTTTTATAGCCTAGTTGCAACACAGAGATCTAATTTAGTCCAACATACAAAAGGAGTAGGGAAGAAAAAGAGACTCATCTCTTACTGTTTGTAGCTGAATCTGCAAGAGAACAACTGCAACTACAAATGAAATGTTTGAGAGAATATTTAAGAAGAAATTCTTTAGCCTATAATCCCAAAACAATTTGTGAATCATATTTTTCTATCATTCCTCAAAGACTCAGGCATCTCGGCTGAACAGTGAATTGCTGTCTGAGGGCTGTGGAAAAGCTATGCTCTTCCAAAGGTGAGGGACGGAAGGGGAAATGGTAAAGAAAGTAATTTGGAAACACGCTCTGCACAAGGCATGATGTTCATAACAACTCCCTTTGAAAGATGAAGGACAGAACTGCCTCAGAGTATTAATGTGGCTAATTTTCTGTAGGCAACAGGTTCAGAACTTCCAGGCAACACGTTCAGACCCTACCTAAGGCCACGTTACAAGATTTCTCTGTCAACTTCTATGTTTCATCTTCACAGAGAGCCCTGCGCTTAGCAGCATGGCACAGCAACCATTCTGTTAAACACAAACTGTGGCAGGTGTGGAAGCTTTGTTTTCGCCTATCATCTATGACTGTGTCCATGATTATGTTGCCTCTAGCCTGCCTGAAGACAGCAGGATTTTATCCCCAGCGCGCTATGTATTAGCTTAATGCCTGAGCTAACTATGGCTTAACTATGGCTTGGGAGGAGGTTCCTCTAACGGAGGATGGCCACCAGAGCCCCAGGATCTGTGCTGCTGAGCCTCTCCCAAGGCTCTGAAAGAGCCTGTGGCATCTTCTTATGCAGGTGCCTTTCCAGCATCAGACTCCCTGCCCAACATGCACGGGGGTCGTGTCTCTGGAGACCACAGGTACCACCAGTGCTCTCCTGTGTGCTCATCTCTACAGCGAAAAGTTTGCTCTGAAGGCAGCATGGTTCTAGGGCAGCTCCTGCAGCTATTCACAGAGATGCAGAGCTGATAGCGGTGACGAGAGTCGTGTGAGTGTGTGTGTGTGTGCACGCATGTTTAAACCTTTGGGATCCAAATTAGCTAAACATAACTCTGATATTCAGAACATATATGCATGAAATAAGCATGAGATCCCATTTATGGAGTATGTTTCAAGTCTTCTTGTCTGGATTACACCTCTCACCTGGAGGAAAGCCAAGCCATTAATTCTTTTTTTTTCCAATTTTTGAGCAGAAGTAAAAGAAGTATTTTATCTAGAATTACATAATTTCAAGAATGATGTTACTGGATACTAGAGGAACATTCCCACTGATTTTCAGTCTGCTTGCTACTTTCTATAAAGAACAATTAATACATTAAAAAATTAACTTGCAGATGAAAGAAAAGAGCAGTCTGTGGAAGTTGAATAATGACCTTATTTTAAGAGTCTCCCTAGAGTAACCCCCACCGCTGCCTCTTACACAAAGAGAGAAAAATTATACACGCACATCTTTAATGTCTTTTTTGAATACTGATGAAATGATTAGTGTTTTGGAAAGTCTGTGCAGATGAAACGACAGCAGTAGGAGTAGCAGTCACTGATATTAGCTAGAGACTATGGCCTGAGAGATTCTGTTTTGCAGTTCAGAAAGAGTAAAACTAGCAAGTTAGATTCAAATGAATAAACTTTAAGCAAGTTAAGATAATACCGAATGGGTTTTGGAAAGAAAAGAGCTTAACAATTATTTTATTTTACTTTTTTTTTTTTTAACATTCTTCTAGAGCTGTAAGAAATTGCTTATTCCAAGATGGTTTCCTTAAACATCCAGCAAAAAAAGGTGAGAATGTTTAATATCTGGTTGTAGAGGGGACCAAAGAGATCTTATCACTGCATTTCACAAGGGGGAGCCTTTCTGCTTTAGTAAATTAATTCCCAAGGTCCTCTGTTACTCTCCTACTACCAGGCTGTACTGTTGTTATGCTTGGGTCTCACGGAATATTTTCAGTACTAGGTACAAGTGTCTACAAATGCCTCCTCTGTGACACAGAAGGCCATCAGAAGGCAACTCTCTCTGAGGGATCTGACTGCTGGACAGGGTGTGGGACAATCATTCATGCCAGCTTCAACAACGATTTTCACATACGTTCTTCAACAAGTCATGCAATTTACTTTGTCCCTCACCCCTACAATGGGGTGGTAACTCCCAGCATCAAGGGAAATAGTGAGGAGTTAGAATAAAATGCACTTGAGATAGTGAATGTGGGGAGATCAGATACTACATTAATAATGAAATGTAGTTAAAATTTTTTTGTTGTTGGAGTAAAATGTCATGCTAAGAGTAGGATTACTACTAAAGAGCACATACTCCCTCTGAAGACTATCAGTCTAGTCAAAAAGGGATCTCAGACCAGACTAGATTTCCATATTAGTATGACAACTCAAATCTGTCTACTCATAGACTGCAGTGGATATATAAAGTTCACCAGATTCCTCCACAGATTTTTCCTGTGCTATTTGCCAATCTTCTCTGTTCAGAGTGCTGCAATGGCTCTAAGGCTTTCATTGATTTTACCCCTTCTTGGGATCAGCTCAATATCCTTGATGTCTAAAAAAGTCAATGAAAACAAAGGTACTCAGCACCATAGGCTTACGTCTCATAGGTGTTTTATAAAACCAACATGATGCTTATCTTTAAGCCCCTAATTTTTTTTTCAGATCTCTTTGTGGAATCTAAGCTAATTTCTTATTCTATTTCTGTTTAGAACAGGTATTCTATTATATTAATTATTCCACTATATTAAACTACATTAAACTACATTAAACTACAGTAATTAATGATTTACTTGACGAGAATGCAGATTTCATGCAACTGAATGCTTGAAAGTCACATGATTGTCAACACCCCAGTGACCCATGAATGGGCACATCACTACTGACCTTCCAGAGAACTGACAGGAATCATCACCTAGCGATACTTGCCCACACACATAAAAGTGAAGGGTACAAGGATCCTCTTCTGTTTCTTCATACATCCTGTCCAAGGACTATTCCAAGTATGTAGGAAATGAACAGATCTCTCCCTGCATGAATTATCTCAAAGATACCACAATGACTTTCCCAACTTCCCCTGAGCTTGCCTTTAAATTTCATAGACTACAAGGAGAATACATGGCTTATTCCCAAGGAAACGTTTCCAAATGTGCCCTGCAGGCTAGGGAATCTGCTGATGATGCTCCCTTCTGGACTAGGCCGCCCCAAACTGCTTTCCCAATGACTTGACTTACCTCATTGTGAGAAAATAACAGCACAACCAAATCTGGCATTTCACCAATAATGTTTCTGAAGTAGATTGTATGTATTATTCACATCAAAGTGTGATCAGAGTGTATGATCCCAGCAGCAGGGTCTCTGTATTTTTGCCGGAAACATGTGATAATCTCACATTGCCACTGCTTCAACACCTCAGGCTTGCTGACTGCACTCCATGAACTTGAACTAGGATAGCCAGGTCTTCATCTGGATGCACAGAGAGATCAGCTGCATGGTAGGTCATCCAGAAGCCTGACACAGAACTTATAGACTGAAAATTGACCATAGCATGGTTCCATCAACATACATCATGAACCGTGTGACAGAGGGAATTTTTCACACTGAAAGAGGTTTTACCCAGGTAGCACTAGTACTAGCACTAGCATGAAACAGATTAGGTTCCCTGTAGTAGCTGAACTCCATAGAAGAGCTTTAGGCAAATAATGAACACTATCTGCCCATTTGTAACCACAACATCAGCTTTAACCAAGCAGAATGTTATCTCTCATAGAGTAGCATGGCCTAGCTTGTCATATGATCTATCCTGGTCCAGGACAATCAAGAGAAAGACTTTTTCCCTCACTACAGAAGCAAAATAAGGGACAAAGAAATGTGTTTTCATTCATTAGGAATGAAATTCATTCACCAGGAATGAATTTGGCCTGTTGAATATCCTACTCCATTATTACAGAAGTTCTCATTGAGGACCACCAAATACACGGACCACTTTTGTTGAAGTGAGATTCCTGTGTTCAAGAACTAGATGTTTTTTACATAACTGAGGGTTTAAACTGAAGGTTCACCTGTTGGCTGCTCTTGCTCTTTCCTTTGTCACAGATATAGATATGTTAACGGGGCTTGAGATACCAATGGCCAAATTCATCCCTGAATGTTCATTTTTATACTGATTTTTAAATTGTTCATCTCCTCAACCCTCTGATTCCATCATGTATAATATTTAGCCTATTGAATCATGACAATTCTAGTAAAGCATTCTGTTTTTTTCACAGTAAGTTTCTTTCTTACGTCATTTGTTTGGTGTGTGAGTATGCTGTTTGTGCTTATTGAAGGGACAATATTAAAAACAAATGCAATCTCAGCTACTCTGAATAGGGAAAAAAAAATCATGTATGGACATGTAATTTTAAACACTATTTTTAGACACTATCTCCAGATGGTTTGTAAATGTGAGATGAGCAGTTATATGCAAGCTGAGGGTCAAAGAGAGAGAGAGACTATGAATGAAGGAAATCATAGGTCAATGAACACATTCCCTTGGTGTGCTGTCTTAGTCCATAAAGATATCTTCCCTTTTCCTAAAATGGTAAAACTGGCTGCCAAATTAAACAACCTGTTGATCCTCTAAGCTTTCTCTGATGGGGTGTTTTTCCCATGTAGCTGACCATGTCAAACTGACATCCTCAGCAGGGCTTGTTTCTAAACACTAAAGCAACACTGAAAGGATATTAAAACCTAATGAAAGAGAGGAAAGGAATGATGTATGAGGCACTAGAGGAAGACTCAGCAGATATAGGTTGGATTTCAGGCTTTGTCCTGGGCTTCCCACAAAATCTTGGGCAAAATCTGTCCATGGAAATGCTAATTAAAACAAGGCCAGAGCAAGGACTCAAGTAATGGCCCACAATTGTCTACACTGCTTAATTGTTAGCACACTCCCTCACATGGCTTTGGCCCATGCTGACTTGATTTCACCCAGACAATGTCAGGGCACAATTGAGAGGAAAACCTGTGCCAGAGACTACTCCAGCAGGCAGCTTGGGTTGAGTTCCCCCTTCCCCAGTCACTGTGGGGGAGTGTTTAGACATGTGGACACAAACCACACTGTCACTGGCCTGAAGGGCCTCAGAATAGGTCCCCTCTCCTCCTTCATTTGCCAGTATAGAAGTAATCTTCTTTTCTCCATCACTTTGTCTGCTGTATTTAGACTGTAAATTTTTTGGAACGAAACAACCTTTTAATATATTTGAATGATGTCTGAGACAATGAAATCCCAGCCTTTGCTGGGGGTTGCCTTTGCTACTGAAAGGCTTATTTAAAAAAAAAAAAAAAAAAAAAAAAAAAAAAGACCATTCAGCTCTGGAAACAGCTCTCAGTTTTTCTTCTTTTTAATCTATCCATGTCAACAGCATATCTTCATCCTACAGTGGGCTCTACAGCTGCCAGCATGTGCAGTCTCAGAACTGCAGCATGTGTTAACTCTCACATGACCGTGTATTTTGAGTGAATAAGCAGCAACAGGGACTGAGAAGTAAGACAAGGAAATTGTCTCTGAGGATTTCTCCTCACTCCCAGCACTATCCTCATGGTTCAGACCCTCAACCATCCTACTCCTTGTAGTTCTCAAAGAGTTCTTGGACGGTGGCCTTACATTCTCTCTCTCTTTATATTTCTTCTTAGTCATCCTTAGAGGTAGCTCATCAAGGTACTCACCTGCAGGGATGCAGAATTTACAAAGGCAGAAAAGAAAAAGGTCTCATCACCAATAAAAAGACAAACAGTAGGTCAAACCTGACGTTTTCAGGCCCTGTTCTCTCCCTTATTTGTCAGGCTAGTGTCCAACATTGCTGTTATTGTCTCCCCTCCAACCATCCTGTCGCAGGAGCCCTTAGATTCACCAATACTTCAGTTGTCTTGCTAAAGAGACAGAAACAGAAAGACATTTATTCTTCATTGCCTGTTCCTCACTGGCTCCCCCTCCAGAGGTGGCCCCAGTCTCTAGAAGCGTCCATCATCCTCAGACAATTCTATATCCCCACTCTGCCTGTGGGGACAGGATTCCTCAGTCAGGTCTTCTGCCACCCCCCTGCACCACTGATGGATCATATCAGCAGACAGGCACAGTCTCAGATATGAAGTGGTGGCGTGGGACTGTAGACTAGCTCAAGGGCAGACAAGTGCTATAAGGTCTCACGGGACAGCCAGGAGCAGAGGATGTACATCATGCATGGAGCCCTACTTGGTGTGCAGCTTAGGCACAGTGGATGCTCCCTGTGGAGCCTGCAGAGGTTTAGTCAGGGCACATCCGTTCTCGCCAGGACCTCTGCTGTGCCCTCAGGAGTGATCTCAAGAGGCAGTGTAGGCATGGCTTGAGGGCACCTGTAAGACTTCGTTTGTGTTTTTAGCCAGAACTACCAATCCACCTGGATATCACTCTTCAGCTCATCAGAGAGTCTATCAACTTTGGATCAGAGAGTTCTTTGGCACTGTCTATTATATCGCTCTTCTATTTTCATTAATCTCATTAAAATGTCAGGCTTGCACCCTGTCTGCTAACTCTGTGTTGCATAAACCAGTTTATCAGTACAGGATCTTTCCCATCACATACTGGCAAAGCAAATGCAAACAGTCTGTACTTTTTACCTCAAACACTATTCTTCTATATTAGCACTCAGATGAATAAATCCTGAGTTGCCATAGGAGATTTTGAAAGGGAATTGAAGAGTTCCCTATAACTTCTGATGTTCAGATTACTTTGATATGTTTTCCAAGTGAAATAAGACTGTCAGAACTGAGTCAGTTTTCTCGAATGGGTGCCAGCAACCTATGAGCAATACAGAGCTATTACTTTCTATAGGCTAGGGTATATCTGATGCTCTCCAGATGAACCTGTTTAAGATCTCTGGGGTCAAATCACAGAAAATGTTCATCCTTCTGAATTCCCATGAGAAGCTTCAAACCCTGGAAGAGCAGATCCTAAGAACAATCTTTGAATGCTAAATTGTTCTTTGACAAAATCTAACATCTAATTCCAACATAGAAGAAATACAGCTTTAGTCAATGTTCATGAAAGGGCTACATTCTCTTGATGAGCAATGTTGGACCACACTGGGAGACCAATAAATTGCGGCAATGAGCCATAATAACCTCTCCCTGTAAAAAATTTACAGAAGGGAAAACCCTGTTTGCAAGCCCCAGCATGTTTCAACATGTCAGAACCTAGTATAATTTTAAAAGCAAACCCAGGACACCTATAATCATAAAAGGAACTGAAATGATGTTTTCTGGCAGATGAGGATGGGTAAATATGGAGAAAAGTTTGCTGCTTTTCCTCATACCAAGACTATCCAGCCTTTTTTTCCAGGTCCTGCTCTGCACCATGGCCTCTGCTGTACAGACTGTAGCTGTTCCTCATACCCATCATTTTAAAAGATTGGATAGCCTAGACTTTCATCTCAGTTTTTTAAAGTGTTGCTTCCAGTATCTTAGCAAGATCTCATTTAGTCATTATTTTCCATAGGGTCCTCTCTATGCCTACTGCTTCTTCCTCCTCTGTGTCACAATGTCATGCGAAGAAGTGGCAGATGTTTTCCCAGGAACGATGTCTACTTACTGAGAGCTGAGGGGTCCCACGACACCCACAAGGCCTAATGTCCTGCGCATCTTGGCTGCAGAGCTTATGAGACCGCTCTAGAAGATGCAGCCAGTGGGGCAGGAAGTGTAAGACATAGAAAAGCGGCACACACTCAGGGAGACAGAGGACATTGAATGGCTGCATGGATATGGGCAACATGACGAGCTACTGTGGATTACACACAGGGAAGTTGTTAATGATATCTCCAAACACCAGGGAATGCCGCAGATTCAGCTATCCCACTAAACCAAGAGATCCTAAACACAAGGCCTAAGGAAAGAAAAGCAGCTGATCGCGGATCCCGTTCTCATATTTCAATATTGCTGTGAGACTTCAAGACCATTTTTCTAAGAGGGATGGGGAAGGACAGAGGAAAGTTCCAAAACACATGAAAAAAAAAAAAAAATGTCTAGAGGGTGAGCTTCTGAAACTGGAATCGCTAAGCAGTCAGCTGGATTATGTTCTGATAACCAGAAATATGTAGTTACCAAAAAAAAAAAAAAAAAAAAAGAGAGAAAAGAAAAAAAGTTGGCTTTTACATACATCCACAAATCTGTTTATGTTCTTGCTTGAAACTGATGGCCAGAAGCTGTAAAGGTATAATGTGTCTAAAAGAGTAAGAGTACAATGGATTTATTTTTTTCAAAAAGTTACATGAGATGCTTTCCAGTTGACATCTCCTTGAAACAATTCTCTTGAGCATTTACTCTAGCCAGTTTTTCTAACTGCTTGCACACAGGGTGATTAAGGAACAAATAAAGACATGGCATATTTCATATATCCCCTTGCTTGTCTTTTATTACTCCTGGAAGGCAATATTTTTCATAATTTACTTTGTCGACCCTAGTGCCAGCTGGTAACTAAGCAGCTGGGATAAAATATGATATGGCTTGAAGTGTTTCACCTTGCAGTTCTGGATGCATTTCAGGCTGGATTTACATCCAGGCACATCCAGCCATGTAACCACATGGATGGATGAGACTCTTTTTCTTAAATGGTGAATTAGCTGCCTCAAACAGCCTCCCTACATTTCATTGGCTGCAGCTTCCTAGGTGGTAGGAAGAAAAACACCCACATTCATTTCAGCTTTTTTTGTCTCATCATCATGCATATACTGTATGTAGCAGTAATGACCTGGCCAGAGCTAGTCCTGTTGGCTTCATGCGGAACTAGACCCTTTGCACTGTAGCAGAAAAGTGCTGAATACCTCCAGCCTAAATCTAAATCCCAAGATATCTGCATAGGGCTCCATCTCGAACAGCAACATCCTTAGGCTGGAGACATAGGCCAGGACCTACCTGCTCATGTCATACTTGAAAGGTGCACCAGATGTCACCTAAAGAGAAAAAAAATATATTTCTTGGCCACATTTCTCCACAGAATGAGAACCAGGTGTCACAGTCAAAGATCTTTGAGAGGTCAGTGAGGAAAGGGGCAGGAGACTAGCCAGGTCAATGTGCAACCAGGAAAGAGACCAGGGCTGCGGAAGGGAAACTAAAGCTTCACCTTCCATCACTGGGGTCAGGACCACGGGTGAAAATATGTGTTGTCAGATCTATTGATTGCCCGCTCCCAGCCTCCGCTCTCATGTTCTGGGCTGCATGGGGTATGCTGTTGCCAAACAGTGAGCACTTTTCTCTTGTTTTGATCCATGCTGAGGGATTTTCTTCTAGGGATACACTAAACACTGCCAGATCAGAAGCTGATGGGTAACATTGGCAGTCAGGGCTGGCCAGAGTCAGTGATTCCTTACAGGTTTCAGCCCAGGTGGAGACAGTTGCATAAGCCAGCCAGGAACCATTTGAAAATCTCTATACTTCTAAGTCTTTTAAAATAATCGCTGTTACACTTTTCATGTCTCCACAATTGAATGTAAGATCATATCTTTACTTCTCTTTTGCTCTTCCTAGGCCATTTTCTTGCAGATTTGCCTAGGCCTGTGACAATAAAGATACTACAAGCAGTTAGCAAAACATACATGTATGTTTAAATTTATTGGAATAACCTCTTTTCTCCTTGACTGCAGTGTTTATTCAAGAAGAGCAATGGCAAGATTTTCCTGCCACCTCCCCAAATAGTGGTACATGATACAGTGGTTTCAGAATAGCAGGCAATGAAGGACATGTTCTTTAAAATTTCTCCTGTACTTCAGCACAAGATAGAAGTATCACAAAAATTACTATAAACTTCTGTAAGAGTAACTAGACATGTGACAGCTGCTATCTTAGATAAACTTCCTTGTCTGCTCATACAAAATGAAAACACATGCCAGTAGGATTTTCTGGGCAATTCACATGAAGGTAAAGGATGTCGGTATGATCTCAAAGTCTTTTATGTTTTGTAGTTAAAACTGTGTCCCACTACCACCTCAATAAACTTCACAAAAGGGATAAACTTTAGAGCCTTCCCTCTGTAGAATCATATTTAACTACACAGCAATTACCCTAAGCCAATTAAAAATGTCTTTCATCTTTTCGGGTAAGTCTAACACCTGTTCTGTATATAGGAAAATATTTCTCACAAACATTGAATTTTATAGACATATGAGATCTCAGCATGGGAAAAAAAAATCTTTGTTGTCACAGAATCCTAGAACCACAGAGTAAAAGAGGAGGAAAGGAACCACTGGAAGTTGTATGCTCCAAATGCCCTCCTCAAGCAGAGTCAGCTGTCAGTCAGGTTTTAAATATATCCAAGGATGGAGGCTCCACAACATCTCTGGGCAACCTGCTACAGTATTGTCCTCAAAGTGGAAAAGTGTTTTTTTTGTTGTTGTTGGGGTTTTTTTTATGTTTAAATAGATTTTTTTCTGTGTTTCAGTTTGCATCCATTGCCTCTTGTCTTGTCAGTGGGCACCATCACATATTTATACACACTGATCAGAATGCCCGGATCCTTCTCTTCTCCAGGATGAGCAACCCCAGCTCACTCAGCCTATCCTTACATGAGAAATGATGCTCCAGCCCCTTCATCATCTTGAGGACTCTTCACTGGACTTGCTCCACTGTGGCCATATCTCCCTTGTACTGGGGAACACAGCGCTGAATGTAGCACAGCAGATGTTGCCTAACCAGGGCTGACTATGGAGGATACTGGATAAGACTGGAAGGATGGATAAGACTGGATAAGACTGGAAGGATAAGACTGGAAGGATAATCTCCCTCAGCATGATGGTAATGCTCTTCCTCTGCTTTTGTCATAAATGGCAAAAATTGACAATGCCATTATAACAGTATTTTACCACATGGTTGCTGCCATGATATCCTAAGCTGTAGCCTGGATTCCTATAGCTCAGCTATTGGGATGTCCCCATATCCCAGAGAAGGATGTATATAATGGTTATATGGAGCAGTCTTTGTTTAGATCTATTTATCAAATACATCACAAGATGGTATAGTGCAAAAACACCACCAGTAAAAGTAGTGAGGAACTGGAGGAACCAAGAATGTAAAAGCAATTTAGCAATCCCTGGCTTTTGGCACAAAGCTGTTGGCTTCAGTGTTTGCTATGTTGTTTTTTACATCATAGTGATCCCTGGCAACCTGCAGCTAAGACAGGCAATGCTTTTCCTCTCCTCATCTCCCCTATTTGCATGACACAGGTGAGGGATGCTGTCAACAGCAGCTAATGGACCACTATGTGAACCAGGAAGAAAAGAGCTGTCAGGACGGAGAAAGGTTCCTTGAGCAATTAAAGAGGTTTTCCTTACTGAAGAAATGACTTGTTTTCCATGAATATTTTGGAAAAAAACTTTGTTAATTTGCTGCTGGTGGAGGGACCAACACCACATCTCTTTAAACCAGTAGGAAAAAAGTAAATCAGCAAGACTCAACACAAAGACAAAGTGTTCTATCTGAAGCCAGAAAGTGAAGCATTTTAAAAAGGAAGAATAGTGATGATTTTTGTAGGCAAATACTGTTATATTCCTATGTGTTCTCAGATTCCCTGAATTTGGGGAAGAACAGAAAAGAGGATTCATGGAGCAAAAGTCAATATGCTGATCCCTGCAGGTGGAACACTAGTGGTATGCAGTCTAGGGCAGCAGAAAGCAAGCAGCTAGAGAGGAGACCTCAGTATTTTTCCAATAGAGGGCAATGGTGGTCCTGTGCTGGCTGTCCTGGGTGGCCCCCGGGGAAGTGTCTCACTGTGCATGCTCTACCAGCAGCAGGGGCTCTGGTGGGTGGCTGACATCCTCTCTTACCTCCAAGGTAAGGCTCTGTGCCTTCTCATAGGGAGAAGACATTTTCTCAGCTTCACGTGAAATAAATCTCTCCTGAATAAATGACCATTTTAATCTAAGATTTAAATTTCTCTTTAGTAGTACTGTTAGCTCCTTGAAGACCATGGTCCAAAGACCTCCAAGAATAAGGCATTGCCACTTCTACAGGACAGCACACATCCAAGCCCAAGCTGCATTTGAGTGTATCTGCAGTGTATCTGCCTCCATCCTTCTGCATACTAGCTGGTAATGGGATGCTGTTCTCCTGGCCAGCCACACAGCAGGGTCACCCTGGGAAGAGAGCCCACAGTTACCTACACTGCACACATGCTCAATTCCCACAGGGCATTTGTGTCCTAGGGTGCCTCTGAGCCCAGAAACTGAATTCTCCAGCTGATTTCCATTCTTGGGAGTGATGCCAGCCAGCTTAGGATAGTTCAGCACGGCCCAGAAAGCACCTGCAGCTGTCCAGATGCTCTGTATGGGAGCTGGCTGGCGGAGCTGGCTGGAGTTGAATGTGCCAGCCCACAAGCCAAGACCAGGTCCCCAGGGGTCATCTGTTGAAAAAACTCCCTCTGCTTTGCCTTTGCCAATTACATCCACCCATCGGAGGTCACAGTGGAGGCCAGCATGTCCAGGGCCAGGAAACCTGGTCAGCACACTGACCAAACAACACAGAGATGAACTACTTGCTCAGAAAGGCCATGAGAGGTCTGCAGACACCAGGGGAAAAAAAAAAAAAAAAAAGAGCTAAATGGACTGTGCTGAAAGTCATAGAACAGTTTGAACTTTGTAATAACCAGGAGCAACATGGGAGAGTCTGAGAGAGAATATGGGGTGTATCAGTCCCATTAGTGTTTCCCCATCTTGCTTTGAAGAATAGTACCTAGGAGAAACTGAGATGTGCTTGGTTGTCCATCCATGTACCTCTCAGACTCTAGGGTGAGCCTGCCCATGGGAAGCTCTGCAGTGCCAATGCCGTCTTTAATGTTCTATTTAATTACACTAGCAGCCCGTTACTAGTAACTGAGCTAAGACAATCACCACACTGCCCCTCCTTCCCCAAAGAATTGTGGTAACTTCAAAACAGATCTCAAATTGGAGCTTTGCTCTATGGAGCTGGTGCCACCTGTTACTTGAGTTCCCACAGGTGAGCTAGTTGGGAAGTTTCCAAGATGATGCCCTGATGCCAAGAAATTTCCTAAAAGTGAAATGTTCTGTAGAACGTGGCAATTTTGAGGAGTTGTCTCTCAGAAGGCAGACAGGTTTTTGAGCCCGGTCTGGCAGGCCTGGCAGCCTGTCCTGCCTGGCAGGTTCCTCAGCATCATACTCTAGGGACTGTGTAAGCTAAGGACTCATTTAGCCTCTGACCCGATTAAGATGAGTAGTCCAAGGGCAGCTGGAGCCACAAATGGCGAAGGAGCTAGAGAGTTTATACTGATCTTGGACGGAGTTTTGTTTATAAGTTTTCATAGGAGAGTATTTACATTAGTTTTTTTTTTTTTTTCCCTAGAATATTTCTCTGACAGGAAATTTCAGAGATTTTGCTTTCTGTTCTGCAATGATATTACTCCAGAGAAAACTCTAACTTTTGGTCATTCTGCTGATCACACATAAAGAGCTGTGATCTAGGTGTAGCGGTGTTTTCAAACCCGGCAATTTAGCTCACTGGGCACTGGAAGTTGCTTACATCTGAATTGATTTCTTGCTCAGATTGCAATGTGGGTGTACAGTAGTTAGCTCAAATTTTCCAAAAACTACCACCAACTATCCCACGTTTACCTATATCTTCTTGCTTTTTATCTCCTCATTTCTTCTCTGCCAGAAAATATCTAAAGCAAATAAACATAGGGCTGGCATCTGAGAGCTAAGCTGTGTATATCTTACTGCCATCCCACTGTGCTTCCACAACATGCAGACAGAGATGCTATCTGGGAAAGCAACGTCCAGGTGCCAATTTGCTGGAAAAGCAACTTTATTTATGACCCTGTCAGCACGAGGGGCCTATTCAGTATAACTGTCAGGGAAATGATTTAGGAGTTTCGAGCTTGCCTTCCTGTTAGCTTGATAACAGCAAAATGTTTACCTATTTGAAATGGAAATCTTTTCTGCTTAAGGCACTTGCATTCTGTATCTTGTATAATAATGTGCAGGAGCATAAGCTGCCTTTGGAAGCACAGCTCTTCTGGCTGGTAGCATCCCACAATCACTTTGCATAGAGATTAATTACTGCTAAAGGAAGCAGGAGGGTCAGGAAAGGGCAACTCTGAAAATGGCACAGTGCACTTTCATGTTTTCTGCACTAGTTCTTTCTGTATCAGCTGTGTGATTCTGAGATGTAGAATCCCATTTTCTTCTAGTTGATAATCCTGCCAGCTTCAGTGAATTGAGCCAGGACTTCTGCTTGTATCTGATATCCACAGCAGAGTCTCTGCGGCTTGGTGCCATGTTGTCCCCAGGAATGCCCTCAGGAATGGCAGTGTAAGGTCGAGAGTAACCAGTGCCTTTGCTGAGGTGTGCGCGAGCAGTAGCAAGGATTTTGTCTCTTTGAGGGCTTCTGTAGGCAGAGGCAGGAATCCTTGCTCCTGTTTCACATCATGGGGTCCAGGTTTACGGGCAGAGAAAGCATCCTTTCAGTAAATCACTTTTTACTGTCTGTATTACCTCAGCACCTAGAAGCCACAGCTATGAGTTGCAGGCTATACTAGAAAATGTACTTTCCTTTGGCTTGTAAACTATGAGGACATGGTTGCTGTTCATGTAAGATTTGTGAGCCGGAAAGTCTTAGGATATTATTTTTATGGAGTATTTTCTCAGAGGATAATTTTTTATTTTTTTGAGTATGCAGAAGAAACATTTCTGCTTTGCTTGGTGAAACAACCCAGAAATTCATTGTATTCGGTGCAGATGGTTTATTATGTATGACCCTCCCTAATGATATCCTGGGCTGGGTATTAATCTTCACCAGGAGATATTTTATATTGGTATACATTTAGGAGTTAACACATGTCAGCCTACCTTCTGAGAGTGAAGCAAGTGCTTTCCTCGGTAAAGCAAACCCAGCTCTCCATGCCTTCCATGTAACAGGCCTCTGTTGCTTAGGATCCTTTGCAAACCAGTGAGCTGAAAAGAAACCAGTTCGTGCAGAAGAGAAACAAACTCAAATCAAGTCCCGACCCTTGCCCTCTACAGGCATGAAGTCCAGCCAAACATCTGTGTTTTTGGCAGACCCTCCACCTGGCAGACATGAGAGTGGTGAATGCTCTTCCCTATCCTCCTTTCTGGCAGCCTTGTAACTGCCCAGTTCTCCCACCCGCCCCAGAGGCAGAGCATGTGAGTGTTCCTTTTTCAACCCTTACCCACTACCACATTTCTAACTCTGTTTCTTACTGGGGAGTGACAGTCAGCAGCAGAGGGGATGCATCCAAGAGCATTCAAGATACTCCCTTTGCACATGTCACTGCTTTGTGATTGAATAGGGAATGCAGCTGTGGGGGAAGAATTGTCTTTTGCATCATTTAAAAGTGGGTTTCATGTACTATTGGAGGGTGTTCAGCCAAACACTGTTCCTGCATTAGCAGGGAGATGGACTATATGAATCATTTTGTCCATCTCTGATTTGTTTCATGTTTTCTTTGGCATTTTTAAAAGTCTATCCCTGAACTTGGCTTTCCTCCAGATGCCCGTGTATCCACCTCCTTTTCCTTGTTTCTGAACTGAGGCATAATATCTCAAAGAGAACAGTTATTTCTTTGGAGGAGTCAGAAAGTATCACTAGATTGTGGTTCAAGCGTTTTGCCATGTGAGATGGATCACAGAACAAAGTCCCCCCAGATAAACTGATGCATGTAAAAGCTGGAGAAGAATGAAACAGAGAACAGCTCTAAAAATCAACCTTATGGCACCCTCAGCAATCCTCTGGGGAAAAAATGAGCCTTCCTTTGGCACAAGGGATTAAACTGAATTAAACTGGATAACTTTGGGTCCCAGCACTCTGGGCTGTTTCAGGTGAGTTGTTTCTTTAA
Source organism: Nothocercus julius (assembly GCA_013398735.1). Taxonomy (NCBI): domain Eukaryota; kingdom Metazoa; phylum Chordata; class Aves; order Tinamiformes; family Tinamidae; genus Nothocercus; species Nothocercus julius. Next base: position 3,585,240 of record VZSV01000037.1, read on the forward strand.
AAGCAGCTATATGGTCTGAAGCGGCTGACAGCAAAAAAATCAAATGCCAATTGAATTAACCTCCTTGCTTGTTCTGGCATCCTGGAGCAGAAGTAAATTTCAGAGATTGTAAATAGAGTAACAGAGAATCTAGAAGAGAAGGGAGACTTCATTTAAGTGAAAGGATTCTGCTCTTTGGCTCTTTGAGAAGAATGGTAAGAATGAAGCAAGCACAATCAAAACCTTTTCTGGGAGAAGATTTCGTCTTCAACAGCAGGGCATGGCATACTCAGGCAATCTGATCCCAACCATCTTGGGGACCTGTATATAATCTGAAAGGAAGAGAAAACTTGTAGTGTGGAATATTTTGCGTTTTGTATATGTATATATCAAAAATCAGACATTGTAATTATGACCCACACAGAAAAAAATCTTTTACACGTGTTGCCCACATAAGCCAGCCTTATATTATCCATCTAACCTGTACTATTTTTCCAAGCTATGGGTTGATGGCATTATGCAGATGTTATATCTACATTATTATATCCTAAAAGTCCTTAGATAGCTCTTCCTTTGTCTGCATTTTCTGTTCGTACTTCTCTCACCTTGGGAAGCAGAGTTGTTAGAGGAAATTTTTCCACAGTTCATTTACCCACGAAGAAGCTTAACCCATGGAAGAGAACGCACTCTCCCGTGCCATTAAATCAAGGGTTTGTCTTCAGGGCAGCCCAGACCTTGACTGCCATGCGGGCTGCCAGCGACGTGCCCTACCACAGCACACTATCTCCCGATCTGCTTCGGCTGGTTAGGTAAATGCTTTCAAATGGGGGTTGGTGCAACATAGTACCTGCACAATGCCTCAGTGCAGCTGGGTTTTATGCTTCCTTCATGGGACTAGCTCTAGTCTTTTGTTTTAGTAATATCTACATTATTCATTTCCTTGTAGTAACCAAAAGAGCAAAAATTGCTGCATCTAGCCACTTTATTTAAACCTGAGAAGGGACTCGAGACCTGTGCTTTTGACTTCTTCAAATCCACTTTTGCCACCCCGATCTCACACCATGATCAGCAAAATTCTGGGGAACATGTGTGTGCCTTCCTCATGGATCAGGAGAGCCATCACCAAGGACTGCAGGCCTCTGCTGTGCGTGCGCTCGGCAGTGCTGGGATTTCTGAGTGACAAGGCCCTACCTCAAGTGGGAATTACCTGAAATAAATACTGAATTATGTGTGGAGGCTGCAGATCTTGTCCTTTACCACTAAACAAACAAAATAACTCACAATCTGGGTGGTACACAGCTGACGAGGGCTGATTTTAGTGCAGAGCTTGCATTTTAAGACGGTGAGATCACACGGTCTGAACCTGAGGCCTGTCATGAGAAATGACCTAGACTAAACCATGAGGTTGTGTAAGTTCAGGTCACTCCACTGAGAGCGGTGAAACCTCTCTAACTTCCTCCAAGCTGGGTATATCTGAGGACGGAAGGGTGAAATGGCTGCCAGCTAGCCATACTCTTCCTCTCCTCATGGATCAAGGCTACACAGAGAAGAGGTCCAGCTGGCCCGGGGCAGCTCTCAGAGGTGCTGCTTAGTAGCCCCCAGCCCCCTAGCCGTGGCCACATCCCCGGAAGGGGACGGGAGCACCGTGCGTGCCGGCCTCCCTCGCATTCCCGCACACTCCTGCTCCTGCGACGAGGACAGTAAAACCCGCCTCGCCCGTTTTTATCAGCCGAGGATTCCCCTCTCTGAGCTGTTAAAAGTCGCTGCATGCCATTAGGAGTGCCAGTCATTCATTTCGGTAGGGCTAATAACCAGCAGTGATGGCAACACACCTTAGGTAGCAAAATCCCCTTCTCACTGACATGCTGTGGCCCATTTGGTGCTCTCCATGCAAAGCAAAATGTGGCATTGCCTGGACAGTGCCCGCAGGGCTGAGCAGGGCACATGGCTCATGCCGAATGCACCGATTTCCCCAGCCCTTGGGTCCCATGGAGCCCAAGAGCTCAGGGACTCTTTCCTGGACTTACCAACTGCCTTTATTTTATAAACTCTCCATGCTGTCTTTGCAGAGAGAACCAGAAATAAAAGGCTATGAGGACCATTCTGTTTTAAAAATGGAAGTGCCAAAAATGGCTACTCAGATAATTCTGCCTGTGCAATTTCTTTTAAAAAGAAATGTGATACCTGGGTATCACATGCACTGTGAGAGCAGAGGAAGAATGATCTTTCCTAGGAGACTTTGGTCTTCTCTGTGAAAAGGAGCCTTCTGCTATCCAAAGAGACTAGGAAAAGGAGATTTCTGTAGCTGCAATTGTTGCACAAAATAAAACAGATCAGAGGATGTTCTTTAGCACTGAGGTACATTTATACAGCTGAATTTCTTAGCCTTATTCTTCTTCCCAGTTTGGATGGGTGGTCACATTCAAACTACCTGAAGGGAACAGTCCCTCTTACATCCTTTTTGGAAGACTGGTAGCTTGCATAGGTCAAAACTGTGTAGAAAGTCTTGGAGCAAGATCTTAGGCCTATGCTTAGGCTGTGGTTCTCTCCCCCCTTAACGCAGGGGATAGAAGCCACACTGTGGGTCTTATTCAGAGAGTTTACTCAGGAATCTCAGACTTAACTCCCTGCTACAGGCATCTTAAATTCAAAAGAGCAGTTCAGTGGTTAAATCACTGGAGAACAAGTCAGTGGGGACCACATCCCGCCTCCCATAGGGAGACTGCTTGCAGCCCTGCTCCCACCTCTCTCTGTCCCCAATTCCATATGTGATCTGAAGGTCTCATTAGTCCTTATACAGCATTCACCTTCTCTTAGGCAACAAGGTAGACACTCTCACAAGCCTCGTAAGTAAATTTGTGTCACAACTGCAGTGATCTCCAACAGCAGTACGGCTTGAAGGTAGGAAAGACAGACTTTATAGACTTGGGGTTATAATATTGCTGGTCTTTAAACCTCACAGATCTTTTCTATCATGCCAAATGGAAACACTGAATTAGGCTATTGATTGCCTGGCTTTCCTGTATGATCTTTCTTTTAATGATGTTTATTTAAAACCGTGTACAGAAGTACCAGAGACTGTATTTACATCTTATGTGTGTGAGTAATAGATAGAATAAAAGAGACTAGCCCCTAGGTCTGTCTTTCTCAATGAATCACAAAAGCCAGCATGATCTGATAAATCACTGTTTCCCTGAAGTCTCCTTTTGTGTCCTTCATTATTTGTGTGCTTTGCACCAGACTCCCATTTACCCAGGAGCACACAAAGCTGAGCAGCAGACAGAAGTGTTCACTGAATTATTAACCTATAAGGAAGATGTTAAGTTGTATGGAGACTACACTGAAGTCATTCCATGAACCGCAAGAAATACAGCTGGCATCCAGGTTGGCAGGCACACAGGCACATTCAAAGCAAAGCTACACAACTGGTGAGTACCATTACAAACGGCTCCCTGAGCAGGTTCGGAAGCTCAACATTGCTGCTGGGACTGCCTGTGATCCCATGGCCTCCTTATGGGTGGCTTTATACCCTGAAGTTCATGCACTTTTATGAAAGAAGGAGAAAAGGTAAACTAGCCTAAGCTAAACTATGGATAACGTAGCGAATTTTGTCCTCATCTCAACATCTTAAACTCCTGAGAGACTTTCCCAAGAAAAAGTTAGATTCTGAAGAAAAAAATAATACATAAAAGATTAAAACTCTTCAAATCTGAGTTGTGAACGCGAAGAGGCCAAACCCTAGTCAGACTGGAGCACTTGCAAAGCCAGCAGCACAAAGCTCACATTCCCTCTACTGTACAGGAGCTGCCTTTTAACACTGTTTTCAGGAACTTGCCAGCTCATTTTCTAACTTGTTTGTGAGACATCAACAGCCTCAAATTACAGCAGTCTGAACAGCCCAGTAAATATTTACACAAACCTGCTGGTGATGGTTTGAGTTGACATGCATTACCTTTTGTGTTGGGGGGAGCCTATATTTACAGCCAACCAGCTAATGAACACGATTCCAGCCATGGTTTAATACAGATGGTTCTTTCAGCGTTTGGGGCTTTCAAGTTACAGGGAGCAAAACTTCAATAGCCTTCGTTAGAAGGCTCCGTTTCAGCTCTCTCCGTTTTGTTTACACCCGCTCTGTCTTTGTGCAGTAAACGGTTGACTAACATTCAGCTGTTTGCATCCAGCAATGTGTCTGTGTAGGACAGGGTTATTTCTTGTCTTTATTTTTATTTTATTTTTTTTCTGACACTGATGGTTTCTATTTTGAGTTTACAATAAAGGCAATTTTTGTGATGCAGATTTATTTTCTTTTGAGTGACATTTCTGCAGGCTTTCTCTCCCAGAGAGCCAGCGGGGCAGGAGTCTGACGTGGAGGGAGCAGGAAGAGCCGCGCGCAGCACAACAGCAGAAGGAAGCCAAGCGGGTCAGTGGGCAAGAGCGGCATGCACCCCACCGAGGGCAAGAAGCCCTGCTCTGGCTGCCCCTCGGACCAGCCCCACATCCTTTCTCATGGCTGCCTCTTAGAGAAACCAATTTCATTGGCTTCCAAGTCTCACTGACAGCCCTGGCTTGATGCCAGATTGCCCTAAACAAGATGACGAAGGAGCTGCTGTTTATGCTACCAATAGCTATTGTAACACCACACTTATTTTATTATTATTCCATTCATCAGCTAAATCACTTTAATTTTATTATTATCCATCAGCTAAATCATTCAGACTTCATTTTTTTGGTAGCTCAAAATCAAATACAGATTTTAGATAAATGAAATGGAAATCTAGCAGGTACAAGGAAACAATGATTGAAATTTAAACTCTAATTGCAACAATTAAGTTCCATTGGTTGGCTGTGGTGGAAAGTCAGAAAACTTTTGTCTTCACTGCCACATACCTATGAAATGCCAGATTATAAAAAGCCCACTGAATCAACCTGTACTCAGAGAGTGAGCACTGGCCAGTAGCAAGGATTTGCCAAATTATATGTGGTAGACAGAAACTAATTTCAGAACAGATCACACAATGCCACTTTAATAAAATTACAGCAGATGTAAGAATCCATAAAATGACTCCTCTAGGAAAAAAAAAAATGCAAGTGAGGAATCCTGTGACAGAGTAACCTTATAAAAAACTGTTGTATCATGAAGGGACATTATGTGATAATAGAATCAAATGTGATAATAGACTCAAAGACAAGAGTCAGTCATTAAATCTTAGAAATCACAGGGAGGCCTTGCTTGGCAACAGGTCAGATGAATCTTAGAAAATCTTTTTCCTTCAAATCTCTCTCCTGGGAGAATATAAGGGTGTCAAAGTCCCAAAGATAGAGGACTTGGCCCTTGCAAGCTTAGGTCCCCTCACAAGTCTCATGAAAAACAAACAAACAAACAAATAAACAAACAACCCCCCCAATAAACTAATAACTGGCACAGGTCTGTTAAAGCATATATCTGATCTGGAATCCTTAATGGAAAAGATCATCTTCTTGCAAGAGAAGAAATGGCCAATTTTCCTCAAATGGATGGCTGCTTTTTTCCTCCACAACAACAAACTCTTTACATTGAAAATGTCACCTTTTCATTGTTACCATGGATGGGAGCACTTTATATTCCCAGTAATGGAACTAGACCCCATAGAATCAGAAACCCTTTCCTTTTGGGGCCAAAAAAATATAGTGATGCCTGATATTAAAGAAGGTGGGATAGGAACTGGATTTTAATTTGCCCCTTTTTTTTCTAGTTCTAATAAAGGCCAAATTCATTTTCTTTATGATCCCATGATGGATCAGATTCAGATATCTACAGTGAACTTTTTCCACCACCAAATCTCTTTTTAGGAGTGATATTTTCCATGATGCTTATTTAGTATGAGCATTATGGATCATAGAAGCAGTGTCATTTAGTTACAGTTCCAGTAAAGAAAAAGCCTTGGAAACAGCAGTACTGCTGGGTAATCTTTGAACAAAACATTTATTACCAGAAGCACATAATTTGTGAAGACCATAACTGTTCACAGAGTAACACAGTCATTGACAAATATTCTAGACATTCGAGACAAAACATTTGGGGCAGATCTTGAAATTACTTTTTTAATGAAAATTTGGGAATTTAAGATTTTCATAAATTCACAAAAGAACCTAAATTACCTATGCTTGCTTCAGTTTGACAAAAGGGGGTTATTTCTGGTTTTAGAAGGGTGATGGTGTGTCTACTCACAAAGTTTGGGACCAAAGCTGGGACATACTGGAAGAAGACTTCGAATGTTTTCAAAGGTTACATCCAGTATTCACATCTACGTCAGTAAAGGAATTGCATAGAGATGTATTGAGAGAAGAGCAGGACTGTGGCAGGACTGCACTCTAAGATGCATCTTTCAGCCACAGCTGGTTTTCCCCTTTGGTTGATGGTGTAACTGAATGAAAACTTCCCACTGCGTTTGCTTTACTCAGATTTTGCTTTTCTGAAGAAATGTCCCAGTTTGTGAAATATCTAACTTGCCAGTCTTCCACTGACTCTGCTGTTCTCTGTTACTGTCAGAGAGGGTATCTGCTCACTTCACATGAGACAACATCCATGGATTGCTCATTCACCACCTAGGTAGGCTAGGACTTGTGCTAGAGGTATGAACCTGCGTGTTCATCCAGACCAAATCCAGACACATTGCTCAAAATCACTTTTGAAAAGGAAAATCCATCTCAGCCTTTGGTAAGACACATGTGTCAGTAGGCAGGCACTTCCTGGCATGAGAATAAGTAGAAATTTCCTAATTTTGGACCGAGGAATTCCAAGAAAAGACCTCATTATAATGACATTGGAATCAATGCACTAGGTCTTCTTCATGTGTCTCTGAAAGAAGCCACAGGTCATAAAGCAGAAAATGTGACTTCAAAGTCCTGGGCAAGAACCAACCCCAATTAGCATAGGTCTGCCATGGAACCCAGTAGCTACTTCCCATTCCCAATGCAGATATGTAAGGACCACGACCTGACCATGCTGCATTGAGGCTACTGCACTAGCCAGGGCTAGAAGAAGTGGGAAGCAAAGCAGGGCTTAAGGCAGCCCCGAAAGTACTCTGGTGCCAGGGCAACGTCCTGCCTGGTCCATACTAAAGAAAGTGAAAAGATTTGGTTATGGAGAGTTACTCATGAACAGAATTAAATAGCTATATAGTGTTATCATCACTCCTTCTGAATATAATTAATTGTTCAGTGTATTATAAACTGTGGAGAAATCAAGGAGGTGAAAATTCTGCTCACGGCATAAAACAAAAATAACTGAAGCGTAATATATTAATGCAAAGATAAAAACTCATGTAAGGATAAAGCAGTGTCTTAAAACACATGATGTGAATAGAGCAAAATCACTTTAAAAAAGGATACTTTGGGATTAGCTTTTGTTCCTCTATATAATCCCCTTCTATAGAATTTAGACAGAACTACCTCAAATCTTTCACCAATTCTTCGGTTTATCTTCATCACCACATAGGAAACAAGCCTCTGAAGAGCGAACATACTGAACCACAGTGATGACAATTCTGCTTTGGCTGAGGTGGAATGGACAACATGCCTGGCCCAGATGGCTTCAAAAAGAAGAATACGTTCTGACTGAGGAGCAGTGGGAACATTTTCCAAGGACATTTGGATGTCTTTTATAGATTTATAAGGCAGATGCTGCTCCTGAGAAACATCTGCCTTCCAGACCCATTTTTTTCTATACTCACTCATACAGTAAGGATTATACTTCTGTGAAATGGTGACTCGATTATGTTTTCATGCACACTGTTAAGTTTTACCACCCTCACAATCAATTAATGAAGAGAAGGAATAGAGGTCCCTCACCCACAGAAGGCCGGGAATGGGGACATGTTAGTGAAGAGTGAGATGTAAGGGGCTGAGCTCCCTCATCTTGTCAATCATACCTGGGGTCCATCTATTGACAGAGCAGGGACAATTTAAAATTCTCCACAACTCTAGCATGATTTCTGTTTATCTTCTTGTGACGTCCACCTTCTGTGGATAGTTGATGAGGTAAAAGAACTAAAAGACTGAGTCTTCAGGTTATCTGATAAGATTGTGTCATTAATTTGAGTTTAGGTGGAAGCACAGTGGCATAGGCAAGCAGTGGGAGACACTACCTGACAAGGTTTGGGTCTTAGACACATCAGATTAGGACATAGATAAGGAGCGGAAAGAAGTAATCAGACTCAAGGGATAGGACAAGGGGTAATGGGTACAAGTTATAACAGAGGAAGTTCCATCTCCATATGAGGAAGAACTTCTTTACTGTGGGTGTGACAAAGCCCTGGAACAGGCTGCCCAAAGAGGTTGTGGAATCTCCTTCTCTGCAGATCTTCAAAATCCACCTGGATGCCACCCTGTGCCACGTCCTCAAGGTGTCCCTGCTTCAGCAGGGATGTTGGACTAGATGATCTCTAAAAGTCCCTTCCAATCCCAACCATTCTGTGATTCTGTGTGATTCTGTGACAGCACTTCTCGAGATTATACAGAACTGCACCTAAGCTGAGCTCTGAAAGGTCTTGAGCCTCTAGCCCTTCAGAAAATGACAAACAACATGCTCAGAGTGCCACTAGACATAAGACAGGGCAAAAAGAAAGTAAGAAAATGGGTGCTACAAACCTGGGACGGGTTTAGAAGGATTGCTTACGGACTTCTTCAGTGGTGCCATTCCAGGAAGGTGTGCCTCTGGCGATGACATTTCTGCATGTGTTATCATGGTAAAGCCATCCAGTCAGGTTACTATCCATCTAATTAGGTAACTAGCTATTGAAACGTGTGGATATTAAATGCTACCACAGAATGGGGCAAACAAGCTTATTGTGTAGCAGCAAGCACCATGCATACTGCCACGAGATCACTGCCAGCATTAAAGCTATGATCCTGGCACAGTTCCTCCAGGGCTGCTTGGCACAGCATCCTGGAAGGAACCTCAAAGCCACCATGCAAAGCCAATGATAAGTCTACCTGTGTAGATAATTAACTCCTGGAGAGCACAGTACTTCTGAGCTGCTCAAAGCTGTTGCTGTCTGTATTTCCCCTGGACACATCAAATCTTTATTGTCTATGAGATGAAGTTTCAGTGTAAAGCAGTGTGGGTCAACTATGGGTCCAGGAGACCAGCAGGATTAGTGCATATGCAGGAGGTCAGAGCCATACGATGGGCAGAGCTGCAATTCTCCCTTGTTTGGCCCAAAACAGCTCACAGCCAGTCATGGAAAAACAAGACTCAGGTCCTCCTTGGTCAGAGAGTAGCGCTTGGGCAATGTTGTACGAATCTGTACCCTTCCACATGGCATCCATGAGCTCCTGCTCCATGCCCTGCAACTGCTTATCCCTGGGGGTTCTGTCTGCAGCCCATCATGGGGAAGGCATGGGACTGGTGAGGAGTGCCAGAGCATCACAGCGCCCTGCACACAAAGAAACACTTTAGTTATGGGACACAAACCAAGTCACAAAGATGCGTGCAAGGTCACAGAGCAGATCATTTTGGAAGCTGGGAAAAAGAGTTCCCAGCCTGCCCACCAAAGCACGCTACCTTCCCATTTGTGTGCTTCGGCTGGGGAAAGCTGAACTCACAGGGCCTGTTATTCGCAGTGCAGCGTGCAGCAGCCTTTCATCTCTAAAACGTGGCTTCTCTCGTTGAGACTGCTGAGAAGTTACTGGGAACTAAGACTTCGTGATGACAGCTTCCTGTGGACACTTGTCAGGCACAAGCACATTGCTGCGTATTTATGGACATGAATGTGAGTCTCAGCTAAGGAAGTACCCAAAACTGCCAGAGCAGGGAAGCTGAGTGCTTTGGCACAGCCAGCCAGAGACACTGATATTCTGAAATATCATCTGTCAGTACCCAGCTTCTGCCTGGCTCTGGCAATTTAGAGGTCTCTGACGATCTGAACATTAGACTTCCTCACAGAGATACTTTTACCCATGGATTTCAAACAGACTGTGAGTGTCGATTCTCTTAAAAGAAGAAAGTGCTGTAAATATAAGTCTTTCTGTTGTAAGCGTCACAAAGAAAAACATGCAAGCATCTGTATTCAATCTGACATCAATCATCAATCTGACAGACTGATTGAAAAAAAAAAAGCACTCTAAAATGAATACCATTGCAATGCCTGAAGAATATTCATATGATCAAAGACTGGATGTTGAAGTCAAGTGCAGGGATCAAATATTACTAAATTCTAGTGTATAACTGACATCTTGGGATGGTCTAGTTTTATTTCTCCAAGAAATTTTTTGTCCTTTTCCCAGGCCAAGCAGCAGAAAATGACGTGCTACTGCTCTCAGCGCTTCTTTACTCAGCAAGGAAGAAAATTCAGCTGTTTGATCAGATCTCAGGCACTGAGTTGATTCCCATTTCTGCCTTGTGAGTTTACATATTCAGGCTGTCTCTGGGGCTGTCAGCCCTCTTCATGTTCTGCCAGTGAGGGTGTCCTGCTGTGACGCAATGAGATGGTGTAGTATGTCCTACTGACTTCAGAGGGACATTCCCCTGAATAAGGCATAGTTCTACAGAAGAACAAATTGACGACTTTGCCATGAACACCAATATTTGCAAGTTCTAAAATACAGATATACTACTTCCAAATCCCAGGGTGGCTCTGGAGGTACTTTTTCCAAAGTGACTGTTGCCTCTTTACTGAAAAGTTCTGTTTAAAATCTATACATATACATATGGGGGCTCCAAACAGCAACATGTTTTTGTAAATCTTGGCATCTTGTGACGGCTCCTCATGGAATGTGGCACAGGTTTCTTCCCAGAAAATTATTGCTTTCCTCTCCCACATGACTTCCAGCTTTCCTCTCTGCCCTACTACTCATCCTCATATATACTCTGTTTTCAATGAGACCTAATTATTTACCCTTCAAATTACAAGGAATCTCTAACTGAGAAAAAAAAGTGGTGTTCAAAGCAGTGGTGGGTAGTAGTGAGTACAGGCACTGTGGCCTGTGAGTGCTTGGTAGATGCTAAGGAAGCACAGAAAGTCTAGGGATACTGAGATGATTTCATAGCTGGAGCTTACTGTGCCTCCTATATGAGGCAGAGGTTTTTTTTTTTTTTTTTTGAGTTGGGGAAAGGGGCTGAGGTGCCCTTGCAGTTTGTCTTGGTAGTTGAAGTTGAGAAACATAAACCAAGAAAGCCAGTTTCTTTTACATTTTCATTTCTCACCGCCAAATCTCCATTCTCTCTTGCCCAACACAGTTGATTCACAGCCCTCTCCTAGGCTAAGGCAATCTCCAAGGACTTGGCCCCAAAGCATGTCCGCAGGACAGTCCTTTCAGTCTCCTTTGCCCCTTTCGGTCTCATTGCTCCTTTAACAGCTGCTGATACCTCAGGTGTTTCCAATGTAAACTCCTTGGGCAGGACGAATTCCTATTTTTTTGCACAGCACTGTGCAACACAAGGTCAGGAATGCCTGTCGTGACTGTCTGCAATGCAACACAAATAGTGGAGGCCTAATTATCAGAGCAGCACGGCACATTTTGCTCTGAGCGTTCAGTATCTCAGGCCTGGCGTTGCGGTGTCCAGCCAGCAGCTCAGAGCTGCATACCAAGCCATTAATCTAACTCCCGATGAAGACAACAGGGTGGCGGCCATAGACGAGAGGGGCAGGAGCAGGAACTTGCTGAGTCCAGGGGATTCCCTTCCTTTCCTGGATCTCCCTCCCCTGCTCTATCAAGGCAGCAGAAGTGCATTTTTATGAATTGGAAAAGTCCCAGAACAGCCCGTTCTGCAGCTCTCCTGCTGTCCTTGTGGCTCAGCGTACCGAACGGAGCAGGAAGAGGTCACGGAGGGGAGGGTGCCATAGGCCGCTGACATACAAAGCACTGCAAATTTCCATCCGCACAGGACTTGCAGAAAGGAACTGCCTGAAACAGGAAGTTGGGCAATGGGTGGAAACGCACTTCCCCCCTCCCAAAGTTTCTGAATAGTCGTTATGACTGGGTGTTTTTTTGTTTGTTGGTTGGGGGTTTTTTTTCAGCTTTTCTTTTTCTCCCTGCTCTGTCCTAGGCACCTCTTCCCCTGCAGTGATGAAATAACAAGGAGTGTGGGAACACTGACGCCACCATAACAAGCTTAATTATGAAAAAAATCAGGCATTCCCATCGTGGAGGATGCAGCGAGCTGGGAGCTGAGCCTTTGGGGCCTGCTCCTCCTATAATAGGGCTGCTGTTCCCACACATATAAAAGCTACTTTTACTAGGTACAGTCAAGCCATCACTGCTCTTAATGATTACAGTGAGCTGTTTCATGACGACATCAAATATATGTCTACCATCTGCCCTGGAACAAAAGCAATATCCTTCCCAAGTATCGGCAGGAACAGGGACAAGAAAGAGGCTCATCAAAGCTGTAGAAACCCACATTCAAATCCCTATGCTGCAGGGTCCAGGGGAATTTTTTTTTTCTTAAATCATTCTTGAATATAGAAAACAGTGAATTTATACCTGCACCTTCCAGTACTATCATGAGTGTCAGAAATGACCACAAGCAAACAAGAGACTCCCCATTTCTCCCCAACATTGCCACGATCAGTGTCTCACAGCCACCCACCTGGGGGAATTTCACATCGGCAGGTACTTTACAGATGAACAAAGGCAAGAGGTTGAAAAGGTGAAAGCAAATGTTGAGCCTTCTTGGGAAGTTGTGACATGCTAGACACCTCTTTCCTGAGGTGCCAGGGGGTCCCACTTGAGCAGAGAAAACTAGGAACAGAAAAGTAGTAGAGGCAATTTCTTTTAAAAGCATTAGCTGGGAGGATTTGAAACTGAACATGGGCCTTATCTCTCCCAGGATCTCTGCAAACTTCTCCTAGCCTCTCTGGCCCTCAGCCCCTGCGCTCCAAAATATCCAGAGTGAAAAACTGAGTTTTCCTGTAAATGAGTCATGGGATAGAGGACAATAGGAAATGTGAACCAATGGATCAGGAAATGTTTAATGTAAAATAGGGGGAGGAGGAAAGCAGGGCAAAAGCCAAGGGAAGGTAGAGGGAAAAGCATCAAGAACAGAGAAATACTGACTGAACCAGAGAGACAGAGAAGACCCTGAACAAGGGCAATAACAGAGAGCGCTGTGAGTGCAATGGGAGCTTTGAGGCAATACGGAGCAGCAAAAGAATTGCCAGAGAACAGTCATAAAATGCTGTGAGGTCTAAGCACAAATAGAGGGTGGACTAGGAATGGTTAGGCTAGTACCTACCCTAGCAGGTCAGCGTACCTACCCAGATAAGCAAGTCAGCCAGGAGGCAGACAGGACAGATGGTCTGTACATATAGAGGATGAGGAAACTTCCTTGGTAAGGAGTTGGCTGAACACTACCTGTGGCTAGGATGTGTATTTTTTTCTGAAGGTTTTCCAAAGTATTCTACTTCAGACATTGATGGTCACTGTCAAGGAAGGGGACCAGAAACCTGAGAAACTGAATTCCTCTATATCCAGTAAAGAAGATTAAAAATAAATAAATAAATAAGAAATAACATACAAACCTAGCTCTGTTTTACCCTCTGTTTTAGGTAGTCATTTGCATCCATTCAAAATTTGACAAAGCTCAAAGAGCATTGAGTCTAGTAGCATTTCAAGTGCCTTGCACCAGGCCTCTTTGAACCAGCACAGATGACAACCCCAGAGGCTGCACAGTGGAGGGTTAGGAGATGCTCACTGATTCCCAAAGTTGAGTCTCAGATGGAGCGTTCCCCAGGAAGGGCCTGCATTCAAGATAGAGGCATTTCATGTAGCCAGTAAGACCCATTTGACATCCCTCGGCATTGACAGCGTGAGCAATGAGCATCGTGCCTTTCTGCTCAGCACAGCTCCCCTTACTACTGCCTCATCCTCCCAACCCACATCTGCCACTTTAGCGCCTGCGTGTGCTTCATCCGTCTGATGTGCCCAGTTTCTGATAGCCAGATATTCAGCCTGAGCAAATCAGCAGAGCTTTGCTGAAATCAATGGGTCTATGGAGCTGTTCCAGCTCACCAAGGACATGGCCTCAAGAGCGTAAACTGCTAAGGGGAAGGGCTGTCTTTGTTCTGTATCTGTACCCTGATTAGTACACTTTGACCTGACCCCTGACTTGGCCTGTAAATGCAGCTGAAGTACAAATAAGCACGAATAATAGTGTTGGATCCGTTATCAGCAGTTCACTTAGGGATGCACAAAAGTCTTCTGGACTTTGCCCTTGTGCTTTAAAACAAATATGGGTCAAGCAGGGAGCACTAATAACTACAGTGCAACTGCTACTGTGTTAATGTACAGGACAACAAGGTAGTCACAGTCACTGTGGCACAATCACTGTACAAAATCAACCTTGCATGTCTCAGTTCCATGATAGGAACAAATGACAGGACAAAATAGCAGCTGTCCAAACAAGAAGAATTTTGATCCAATGTGAACTTTCCAAATAGCTTTTCTCATTTGTAGTTTTCCCTAAAAGAGAAATTCAGGAATTCGGACACTCACTTTTCTTGAATTTTGGCATATGATTACATCTGTGGTTTTGGACTGTTAGGCGCAGATTTGCTGCACTCTTTTTGTACCTAGTTTGTGCCAATGTAGTCGCAATGACACAGGGAACTACTCTAGTAGAGACCTTGTCCTTCTGGACTGTCCGAGCTGGGACGTGGTAGTGAATCCACCCTCCTGCTTGTGGCATTAGCCTTTACATCCAGGAAATTTCAACTCACCTGCACTTGTTTCAGCTGCAACAATAGAAGCCATTTCCTGGTTCCCCTTAGGGCTACAGTCTGCTCCTCAGCAAATCTCCATTCAGCCCCAAAGGACAATTTGCAGATCTTTTTAACAAGACGTGCATAGTGATCTCCTCACTACTTTTAGGAGACTGTAGGCTTTTTCCAAAGCCAAAACAGAGGAAAGAGAGGGAAATGCTCCAGTAGAAGTGAATTTAAGGAATAAATCTTGGATGTAGTTCCATATTGCTCACAGAGTGAAGGTATTTGGCATTGGGAGTTGTGGTTCAAACCCATCTCTAATTCCTTTACAACTACGTGACACAGTCTGATGAGTCTTTCATGTTAAACACCAGTCCAGGGGCTTTCGTTTAGTAGCTTTTCTTTCCCACTCATAGTTCCCTCTCATCTCTGCAGCTTTTCACTGTGCAGTGCCAGAGCCATAAAGATCTTACTATAAAGGGGCCCCCCAGCCTTTATCTTGCATATCACGACATCATGATTCAAATGTTACAGCACTGCAACACAAATGTAACATCAATGTACATCCCATAACAGACCTTAATCCATCCCAGATTTGGTTCAGTGCTCACTTGCTCAGATCTCCTTGGACCACACATCATGTGCCACTGTTTGTATTCAGCATAAACTAAGCATCAGTGTGGAAGTCTAATCAGAACAACAGAAATATGGTCAGATCAAGAAGAGCTAACAGGAAGCCACTTTGTATCTTTCCAAAGGACTTCACAATAAATGCATTTTGTATTCACAGTACCTACATCCTAGATGCTGGAGCTCAGTTGGGAAACTCCTTAAACCCAAAGTCAGTTCTCCTGCAGAGCAGCATTCCCATGACGTGCTGTGCAGGAGTCATTCTGCTGCTAACTGGGATTGTGGGGTTGCACCAAGTGGCCAGGTTACACTGCAAACCTCAACAGGTCTCACAGATACAGCGTGAGGTGCCCTTGCTGCTGCAATAGTCAAATCCTCTGTCTGGACAAACCAGGGATATGCCATGAGTGTGGGTCCCTGCTGAACAGTGGCGAGCACCTCAGGAGCCCAGGATCACTTTCCAAACCAGTGTGGGGACCCTTCGCACATTTTTCCACCAGCTAAAGTGTCCTTCCAAGTAGTGCAAGTTCCTAAACAGTGTGGTCCTTTTGACATGAACATTTGACCTGAGGGTCATTCCCAGGCAAACCCTTGCTTGTCCTTGTGTTCTATGTTAATTATAATGAAAGCAATTACAGTCAGGGCATCCATCTCTGCCTTCTTGTGTGCTGTCCACTTTATAGGGAGATAAAACGATTCTGTGCAAAATATACAAAGACAAGACTAACATGAGGTCTGTATTAATATTTAAATCATTGAGCAAGGAAATAAAATACAAAAAGAAAAAAAAAAACCCACCACCAAAAACCCTCCAAACCATCTTGCTCGCAGCTGCCATAGAAGCCATTCAGCAGAGCTGGAAAGCTTCCTCCCATCCTCTTATTGATCGCTGGAAACATTCCATGCTCGTGACATTCAGTTTTGAAAAGGGTAGATGCTTTGAAAATACAATAGGCTGAATATTTTTTCTATCTTTTATTTTTTTCCCTTTTGGGCTAAGTGGAATTTGACAGATGGCTTTTTTAATTAACAATGAAATCCACATTATAGTTATATGTTGCAATTTATGGTTATATAAGCCTTACATTTTTTTACTCAGGCAATAGACAATATTACTGAGATAAATTTAAGACAACCATATTATTGTCTTGTGGCTTTGACATGACACTGTATGTGGTTTGCTCCTTCTAGTGTTTGATCAACAACATGCTGAAACAGAGAGGCTTATATTATTGTTATGAATAAAAAGAAGTTATGTTGTGTAAATACAGCCTAGAGACCCAAATTTTCTTGTGTTAGTTGCTTGCAAACTACACACTTGCATAACCTCTTGTCTCAAAACTTTGTACATGTGACCCCATAGGTCCAGGAAGCTTTGGGGCAAACGTGGTTTTGCTAATCACAGTTTTACAAACATCATGCAAAACTGACTGTTTTGTATATTTTTGACACATAACTGGATAAAATAAACCAAATTTATCTGATGTTAGCTTTTGGCAAAATAACAACATTTTATGCAAAGCTTAGTTGTCTGTGTGGTAAACATCGTCTGTGTTTAAACATTAGGTTCACTTGCAAACGATGCATGAGTGAGATCAGAAAAGGGAGTATTAGTTTGGAGATAGCGTTTTGCAGGGGAAGAACTTCCTCTTTATGAGAAGTCATGAAACATGTCAATGTGCCAGTTGTGTGCCCTTGCCCTGTACCATGAATAAGAGACCCTCCCACTGCATTGGCATTAAGGGCTGAAGAAAGTGTTTATGGGTCACTAGGAGCATCTGGAATATCATTTAACATCAGCATTTGGGCTTGCCAAATGTTAGTTTGTGTATGCAATTGCCTGTGGAGGGGAAAAAAGCCAAATGTTCATGGTTAATTCCACCTGCTGGTTATCTTTTTACTTTGCACATTGTCTCGTCTCTCACATTCATTACCTGTTTCTCAGCTTTATGTCGTATTACCTGTGATTGGGTTTCTTAGAGGAAAATAAATTCCTAACCTATTGGGTATGAAAGTCTTGCTTTTCAGAGTTTATATTTACAATGCCCTATCTTACTAGTGAAGGCATTAATCTAACTGGTACAGTCAGGCAGATATTGAAATTTCAGTTTCCTTGCCTTTCACATATCCCTAGAATACCAGTGTTGAAGGCAGGTTGGTAAAACCTTTGTTGTGTGAGGAACTCTCCCATCACAATGCACACACACAATACTTTAGCAAATGCAGATCCAGATTTCAGTCTAAAATATATAGGCAGGACCCTCTACCATGACATGTACTGTGAGCTGAGCTCAAGTGAGAACCAAAGCCCCATGGTGAGTGCTGTGTTGCTTTTGGTGTTGTTCATACCTCTCTCAGCAACACAAGCAGAGCATTTGACCAGTGTGTGACTCAGTCTGAGCAAGAGCAGATTGATCAACAAAGCAAAATGGTCTCTCCACCATTGTTGCTCAAAGTAAAGTATCTCTGATTATTTTTTACATACGGGCTTTGAATAAGCCCTTGTACAGATATATGAAATATATATGTGAAACTATATGTTTAATATATTAAATTTTTTGAGTGTTTTAAAGTCTCTCAGCATACCTAGTTTCACTTTCTTCCTTCTTTCTTTAGCAGTCAGACTGTTGGGGTGTCCAAAACTGTGTTTGGGCCAAAGCTGGACTTTAACAGATACCTAAGTAACTGGGATATTGGTTGACCAATTTAAAAACTGACATTTTGTGCTATGTAAAAATTTAAAATTTCAATTTTCTGAAAAAAAATAAAGGAAACAAGACATGTCTTTTATGCTACAGGCAATCAATATAACCCACTGAAAGTTCAGTCTTAACAACTGTTAAAGGAAAGCACTGTTTTGACCTGTAAATTCAAATGTTTCCTTTCAAAAAGATTGCAGGGAAATTTTGCTTGAAAAAAGACATACGCAGATCAGTGGAACTCAAATTCCCTGATTATTCCAGTCTACGCCCCCCAGTACCACTGCCTCCGCACTATTTTTCTATCATTCGAACAGTTTGGGCACCTCTTGCTCTTAGCCATGTGCTTCACACTCGTGAAGGGGTTTCCTCCTCATTGCATTACCAGGGTGGAGGTACACGTGCATGCTTCGCTATTACTTGCTGCCCAGCTCTGTGGTTTATTGCTCAGATCCATCGCCCTGCTTTCCCCAGGAGCTCTCCTACAACCATGGACAGGGCATTTCTCCTTTCCACCACCATCTCAGTTCACCGCGCTCTCCAAGCTTTCCCCTCCTCAACGGCCACAGAAACGGTCTATCACAAGGTGCCCTCTCTTCTTCCCTCCTTCCTTCTCTTCCCTCCTTTCTTCTAAAGCAGGATTCTTCCTGCCTCTCAGTCTTTCCCTCAGTCCCAGGCCGGCTCTGGGCACGTATCCCTACAGCCGCTGGGCAGGCGAGGTCTCCACGGGTGGTGGGGCTGCAGGTGCTGCCCGGCGGGGCAGGTACCCACGCGGCATTCCTGCACAGCCCGCAGGGTTTTGCTTGTTCTCCTTGGGTCCATTTGTCTGAGAAAAGGGCCATCTGTGAATTTTGGCACATACTGAGTTCAGGCCTTGATTCCTTTCTGCATGGAGGTTTTTATCTAACCCAGAGCAATAAATAACTGTCAAATTAAGCCTGGCCGTGCAAATGTTACTGTACTCGCATTGTGAAAGCCGCCTTGCATGTGGGTGTCCACTGAAATACGGCAACCGTTCCTCGGCCCTCCGCTGCGCTCGGCCCTGCTCTAGTCACCCTCTTTCGGATGCGCAGCTTGCTGTGAGAGACAAACGACAGGAGCCGTTAAACTGGGGCTCGTTGCGAGCGTTGCAATGGGTATCGCAGCGCGGCAGGGCTGAGCAGGGACAGCGTCCCTTGGACGGCTGCGCGCGGCCGGCCCTGCCGCCCGAGCTGGGCTGCCCCAGGGAGGCGCTCGCCCAGCCGCGCGGGCCGGCAAGCGGAGCCGCCGCGCACTGCTCGCCACAGAGCCCCGCCGCGCTGGGCCCGAACAGCCCCGCAGTTCATGGCGCTGAGTCACGGCGCAGCTGCCTGGCAAAAGCCGGGAGGGAAACGCAGCCGCCCGCGTACCCCACGGCGCATCCATCACCACGACCAGAAGGCTTGGCCAGGACCCACGGCCCGTGCGGCGGAGCCAGGCAGAACAGGGCTGCGAGGGGGGACAGCGGTGCATTTTTAGTAGCAGCTAAATCACGTCCTGTGCTCCCGCCACTGCCCGCATGAATGCAACCGGGTCAGCGCTTGGCGCTGTGTGCGGGGGCTCCGCACTCGCTGCCCGGAACCAAGGCTCAGAGCTGTCTGAGAGACCGGGACACATCGTTTCCACTCGATCCCTTCACGCCGACCCGGAAAAGGCTGGCCCCTCTGCAAAGGAGCCCTTCAGTCCTGGCAAGGTATTAGCAGCAATTCTGAAGCAAGAATAAGAAAATGCTGGCAGGACCCGTAAATTAAAAGTGATAATTGGAAGTGATGCATCACAATATGCATGCCACGTATCCATGACTGCTCCGCATGCACACGCTGCAGCGTTCCAGACTCGGTCAGCAAGAAGAATAAAGGCTGAAATGGTTTTTATTCCCCACCTGCAGCCCCTGGCTTTAGACGCAGAAGCCGCCTGGGTCGGGTGGCTAAGAGCCATGGGGGGCAGTCAGCCAAGGGCCGTCGTGGCCTTGCTCCCGGCACCGTCACGCGCACCAGGCCACCCCCACGCCGGGCCGGGTGCACCGGCGCTGGGGGACCTCAGCGAAGGGGACTAAGTGCCTGAATGTCCCCCAGAGCTGCCACGACTACAGACGATTTGAGCAACATACAGCACACATTCATCTTGGGTTAGCCACGGGGACTCTTGTATTTAATTTCAGGAAGTCCTTGGCCTCTGGCTGTCATGGGTATCAAGGTTGTTGCTGCCACGGCGATGGATAAATGGACAATCTGCATGAGGATGTCAAATCAGGAAATTAAAGAATGGAAGCCTAGTATCCATATAATTACGGGAAATAAAATATAGGTTCATTCTTATAAAGGTCAGAGGTTTGCAATAATGCTTTCTCCAGAGTGCCTACATAGACCTTAGTAATCATTCAATAAGGTTCAGAAAAGAAATAAATTAAATCATTTTTGTCCTGATTCAAATTGAACTGGTGTAAATCTGGAGAGGTGCTGCTGATCTCAGCATGCTTACTGCAAATTCACATTGCTGAAAATGAGGCTGCAGTCTGACGTTTTCTCATTCCTTAGTACAGAGCTATGATACAGTAGTCCACAGAGTTGCATTTGCATTGACTGTTAAAGAAATGAACAGATTTTGTCAGATGCCAGATTCTAACATCTACATTTATTTCCCGCAAATGCAATTCCGTCTTTTGCTTGAGTGTTCTGTAGAAATTAATTTGGCATTTAAAAAGCAATACACCTCTCTTAAGAAGGCACTGTTTATGTAGGCAGTGAAAGACAATGAACGTGCTCAGGGAAATGAATTGATATTAGGAGAGGATAATAGCAGGGATTAGAGTTGAAAATTATCAGAAATATTAACTAAATCAGTTACTGAACAAAAGGCTTCCAAATGTACCAATATGGTGAGCGTATGGTGCTAGTCATTTGCATTATGATATGATCACAGCCCTAGTTCAGCATTAGGGCTACACTGCATCAGTGTTCCGAATGCCTATCTTTATGGAGCATCTTCAGATATCCTAATGAGAGGAGCTGCACAGTCATAAATGGCTTTGTGTGCTTGCAAGGTTATGGTTACCTCAAGGTCACCAGTGTTACTTCCCTCTCGGTATTGTTATGAAAGTTGATGCTCCTAAAACTCAGTAATGTTAATCGCTAGGAAGCCTGGTAGCAAACAAAATGCACATTGGACAAACTCCCCTAGGATAAAGGCAGGATTAAAATTTTAACTGTACAAAATGTTTTCTGTGAACGCCATGGCAACAACACCCACACACAGCTTGTCTTGAAACTCTGTAGCCAAACAAGTGCAAGTTTTGCACCTGTGGCAGAGCATTTCAGAGTCATTTTCTACCAGAGAAGCTGTGCTGGTCTTGGGGCCTTTGCACTGCTCCTGGTCAGGCTCACAGTCTAAAGGTGAGCGCACTTCTGCCACGAGGTGGACAGCCGGGGCCAAAGGCAACCTTGGCACACTTGAGACGCCAGGAACCCTGAGGTCTGCTGGGAGTGCAAGATGAGCAACCCTGAGACACCTAAGGGAATTGCAAGTAACTAAAAATTGAAATTAGCTGACAAGCTGAGTGATGATGACACCCGAATCTCAAACCAAGATGTTGCTTTCAGTCATTTGTGCATCTGTAATAAGGCAGGGTAGGTAGAAAATCTGATTAATTAAATAATGGTAATAGAGTATGAAAAATTAAGGCATTTTTCAGCGTATCTGATATTGTTGATTAAATAGAAAGGCAATACAAAGACAGTTGTATGGAATAAATCAATCTGGTAGCCATACTTTTTGTGCTGAAATGGGCTACAAGTTCCTTCTCTTAGTGTGCTTACATTGTCTCTGCCAGTGGATTGGAGCAGTCAGCATGTTTTATTCGAATTCATGGTTATAAAATTGGATGCCACCTAAAGGCACATACTATGGATCAAAGTCTCATGAGCTGATGTTCTGATCTTTTTCATAATGAAAATCTTATTTGCTCACTTAAATCAGATGAGAATTTGGCTCTCCTTAAACAGCTGGACAGAGAAGAAGTTACTGCTCAGGAATTGCTGGAGATGTGGCTAACTGTCACATGGGTCTGAAGCTTGTGTTCTTGGCTATATGGTCTAGGGGTAATTTATGCAGCAAGTAGAGATCAAGTTAAAGGTATTTTTCATGTTTCACTCTGAATTTGCTTAATTAATTTCCCAGAAATGTTAGGGAGAAGTTTTTTTACCCAACTATCAGTTATAAAGAGGGTGGCTGGGAAGATCTTTGCCAGACCTTGGGGTCAAAGGTACGCCTACTTCTGTTCCAGCGTGGAGGGCTATGGAAAGTGGAGGGGTTTGAGCCCTGCAGTTCTTGAGCTTCGGAGACTTAGACCCACGCCATCAGACAAGCCCATCAGGCTTCCTGTGGGACTTCTCTGACAGGGCCACCGATCTGACAAAACCCCATGAAAGGGTGGTTGGTAACCAAGCCAGGGATAGAAGCACTAAGGGGGAGGCCATGCTGAGGAGCCTCACAGTTTTTAAGCAGTCTGGGTACATACAGATATATTGTTACGGACTTTCTCCAGGTATTGCTTATTTTTGTGGAATCTTAGCCTTAACTAAGCAGAAGGAGATATAATAAGCATGCAATCCTGGTCCTGTCATCACCGTGGCCTTCGTGGTGACCAGCATCCTGGCAGAACCTCATGGGACGGGTCCCACAGGTGCTGTGGAACTCAGCTGGCTCAAGAAAAACTGAAGCACATACCAAAAACTGAGCTCACGCTGACATAATTTGTTAAGTCAACTCTAAATCTAGTCACTCTTGGTTTCCTGTCACTGATATCCTAACAGTATCACGCATGCAATAAAAATGGAAAGCTTAAACTTCAGCATCCTGTCTCATTCCTGCTGCTGTACTTCAACGCTTTTAACGCAGCATTTCTGTTCAGAAACTATGAAGATTTTGCGAATTTTTTTTCCAGCAAAGAAAGTGAAAAGGTTCATTTTTTCCTATGTTAAAACAAGTGAAAAGATATTTTATTAACCATTGCTCATTTAAAATCTTGATATGGTATTTTTATCATTAAAAAAATCGATCCAGTGATGGAAGACAGTGCACGAAAAATATACATGCTCTGCAATTCTCCTTCAAGAGTTCATGGTACTGATACCTGGATATTATAGAGATCTCAGAAAGTGAAGATTGTATGAATCAAATCAAATAAACTACATTATATGGATATAGAATAATAATAATAAAAAAAGAAAAATAGAAGGAATGTGAAGCCCATTGCATGTATGTAAGTCAGTGCTTGTTGTCAGGCTTTCAAGAACCTCTCCATGCAAAGTTTCCCAGCACAGTGTCTGTTGTTTACATGTGAGAAAAGTGTGTTGAAAAAAAACAAAAAACATGTGTAATGAATATTAGAGTGCCTTTAGGTGGACCCATAATATCAAAAGTGTGATGCTGCTTAATATTTAAAATTATTTAGTAACAGCAGAATTTATGAGAGATGCATTTTTCTGTCAATGCTCATGAACCTATATGGATTAACATAACATCTAAGATTCACTACGGAGGTGCAGGCTTACCCCTGGGGATTAATAACCATTTGAGACAAGCTGATGGCTCAAGCTGCAGTCAAGGACCATTAACTCCAGCTTGTCATTAATCCCCAGAAAATGTCCTGTTTCAAGGTCATTATTGCTATTATAAGCTGTAAGTGAAAAATAACATAGGAGTATGGATTTTTTTGTTATAACAGATACAAACTCAATGATGCGTGCAAAGCATAACCCAAGAATTAAGGCCCTATTCTGCAGTTATCTATGAGGTGTGCTTGAATCTTTCCTCAAAATTTAATTTTGCTTTTAATTAAATGCACATTTCAATTTTAGACAAGTAAAAGGGGAATTTTTTAGTGCCATATAGTAGCTTTAAAAAAAAAAAAAAAAAAAAAACTTATAGTATTGAAGATAGCCTAGATTCTTTTTCGGTATATTTTTTTACTGAAAAAAATCTAGTGAGAATTATTTAGTTTATTTCTTTTCAGACATCCATGTCTCAAATTAGATGTTCTTCTGTTTGCTTAGCATCCTATGGTACATGTAGCAGGAAGGATAGGGTATTCACAGCCTGCTAGCAAAATATACACCTCTTTAACAGGGAAGACTAATTTTAAGAAATGACGGATGTTTTTTTACAGGACAGGATATAGCAAACAAACAGAAAAATGTTTCAAAAACAACTACAAATATTAAAGAGGATGTGACAAATTCCACAGTATTCTTAGAAGATTATCCCAAGGGAAAAGATGAAACTTATACATATAACTGTGCGTTTATCTGTGTTTGCGTGTATATTTAATGTGGAAGAGATTTACTGTACACATAAAAATAATGGGTTTTGGTAATGTCATTAGCAATTGCACAGCCCAGTTCAATTCCCATTCAATTTTTAGATAAATCGGTATTTAAAACTCTTTCTCAGGGAAGAAAAATTTGCCATTTATTCCTCCAATAAATTTGTTTTTCTAAAATATATTATATAATTCATGTATAAACCTCTAATTTAGGTCTGTATTTTGCATGTCAAAGGATTTTACTCCCTTTTAAAGATCAGGCTCAAAATCTAATGTTTACATTTGGTATTTCATGCTTAATTTACTGTAAGAGAGGCGCTGAATCCTTACTTTGGATTGAGTGCATGTATCATTAGAATGCCTCAAAATGTTTCCAGACTGAGAATTATATATTTATAATAAATGTCTGCCTGTTTTGCTTGCCTTGCTGTTTACATTTGAATTGCTGTAAGCAGCTGGAAAAAACACTTCAGAAACAAAATCTTATCTTTCCCGGGTGCTCAAGAAAACTATTTTCAACAGTTCCTGTCAAATTAGAAGGAAACATCAAGACAGGAAACAAAGCTACTGTTCAAAGGAGTTTACAGGTACGTCATTAAATCCTTCAGTGGTGGGATGTGGGATGCACTTCAAAAATTTTCAAAGCCCACGGGCCTGGAAGGATGTCCAATACACCTGAGGAGTAAAATTAGAATCAAAATGAAAATAAGAGATGAGAGAAATGGGCTTGTGCTATCAAGCGGTTGTCACTGAGGATGAGCCCAAGAGCAATATTGGGAAGGGGGGTCGCAGTGCCCATGGGCAGCCGCAGTGGCAAAGCTGCGGCTCATGGCTGAGCAGAGCAAGTGGCCAAACCGGGGCCATGAAGAAGGGGCTACAGCAGGTCTCGCCCTGGGAGATGTCACCCCTGTGACACTGTGCGCAAGCATCGCCTGCCCCGTGGTGCCATAGGGCCACAGCTGGAGGAAGGACACTTAGAGGGAGATGTAGACAAACTGGAAGGATTCCAAAGAAACAGCAGACTATGGATAAAAGATCCAGGAAAAACAGTCTACTGAACATCAAAAGAAGTGAGTGTGTTCAGTTTAAATAGCAGTCTTCTGATATGCAAAAGGCTGTTTACAGCAAGCCATGATCTGTGTTTTCCCCACTACACCACGGCAGGACAAGAAGATGCTGATTTTAATTTGCAACAAAGATTTAGACTTTGGGGTTAGTGACACTCTTCATTGTTAAGTGTACACTAAGGTACTTGGGCAGGTTCATTATCTCCTGCACTGGAGTCTTTCATGAACAATGTAAATACATCATCACCTACCAAAATCACCTTTCCTGAGGATCACTGCCCAGGCAGAAGGGTGGACTATATGATATCTTCAGGACCTCTCCAGCTGTGTTTTCCCTGCTTCCCATCCTAACCCCTCCTTTCCAAGAGTAACAGACGCAGGCTGGTGTTTATATCGGTGTAAACCCATTGGACATAAGTTATAATCAAATATAAGACTGAGAATTAGCTACCACCTCATGCTAAAAAAAAAAAAAGTAACATTTAATAGAGAGCTGCCTGACTTAGAAAGGAAAAATACTGTCCTTTCGTGTATGCTTTTTCCTCCCACCTTGATTCCAGCCACTAGGCCTACATGAAATACTGTAGGTTAAATGGCTTCAAATCCGTGTCAGCGGTAAAGGCCAATCAATCACATTCACACAGCTTCACTCCCGTGACCATTCCCAGTCAAGCAAATATCAATCGGTTCACAGCCTGGAGGTCTGACGTGGAGAGAGAACATTTGTTTCTTGAAGACAAGTTTTAGTACAAAAGTTATTCAACTAACTTTCTAATTGTCAAAACAGTTTGGTCCATGTACACTCTTCGTTGACCTACAGGCTTGCGCTAAGAAGTTTTCAGTTTCACTTTCATATTGCCTTAAATGTTATGTTTCTCATGGGAGCTGAATTGTGGATTGGCTGATGATCCTGCAGTTTAAACTTGCACAATTAATAGGGCAGTGAACAACAACAAAAAAATTGTCTGTAGTATTTACACAAGTGCCACTTTCACAGAAGGTAACTAATTGTCCCTCACTGCCTCAGACAGTGCATCACTGTGTCCAGCTCTGTGCTTTAAGTATCTTTTCCAATGTTCTGAACCCCTTGAGCAGTGGCGCTGTAATTAACGTTTGCAGTTTCCACACAACATACATACGGTCCAGGTATCACGTGTTTGCTTCCATTTCAGTCTATCATATTTCAGGGCTTGGATTGATATACTTTGGTGTGTAATGAGAAATTATCCCTTTTAGTTAAATTACTATGATTGAGTTTGGCATCTCAGAACATGGCCTTCTCAAAATGTTTCAGACGAGGACTACCTGTTTTAAAAAATCTAACCTTCCCAAGACAAAGAGCGATGCTGATTTCAAAAATACGCTCAAGGAATTTAATTCTGTTCTAATATGTGGGCATGCAATTCATTGAGCACCTGTCTTAAGCATATGCCAGGGGAATAACTAATCCATCATTTTTAACAACACTGAGCGTTTTCCCCAGTGTTTTACTTATGACTGAGACCTTGTGAACTTAAAAAAAAAATCCAACATTCTGCCTCAATCAAGTGCTATTATTGTTATTTTTATCATTATTATTAACATATATTACCTTGGGAAATAAAGCACTGAGATGAGGCACCTGTTACCCAATATACACCAGATCCAAAAATCAATACATAGACCTATAGAGAGTTTTAGGTGGTGCATGTGGTATCTATTAGAAGAGAAAGTGGGCAATTTTGTCACAGTCATTATTAACTGACCGCAGATATCCTCCTGTAAAGCAAACAACAGATACCCAAGTCTGTCTTATTTACTGATGAAATTCAGGCAGAAGTGAAGAGAAATGTAGAGCTACTTCAGTGACCAAAACGGTCCATATCTGAACCCTGCCTGCTGCATCCACATAGATACTCCTCTGCTCTGTGTCTCTTGCACAATCCTTATTTCACAGCTGAAACAAAGGTCCAGAGAGGCAACGTGACTTGTCTTTGTCACCCTGCCAGGCCCTGGGGACGAGCTGAGGAAAGCTACACAAGCTCTTGTCCCCACAATTCTGACACTTCCATAGCTGTGTCTGCCAGCGCAACGCGGGTTCAAGCTCAGCCATGGCTCCTACCACGGTGGTTGGGGCTGGGTCAGAATCCTATCAAAGGCAACAGGAGCATCTCCACTGATTTCTTGGGTGAAGCCTCAACTGCACAAACCATAAATAAATAAATAAATAAAATCCTGCAAGAGCAAGTGGTTGAAAGTAGAGCATTAAAGTCTCTGAGAAGGTCTCCACAGCACTTGGCCTTGGAAAGCACAGGCATTGAACACTCCTAAATGACCGCCTCACTTCAATTAATTAAAATACCAGGTTTTCATTCAGCAAAGTTCTCATACAGTTGGACTTTGATTCATTTAGTTGGTTTATTTGCCTGAAAGGAATAATCTTGCATCTTCTAACAGTTGTGATTTCTCTGCTTCGTTGATTAAAACACCTCTTTTTTGCTATTTTCGCTCCAGCCACATACCCTACCCCCACTAATTAAATAGCTCCAACTCTCACAGCCATAAGACTTCAATAGCTCAATAACATCCTGAGTCAATGTGTTGCAAAGCTGCTTTTTAATTCATTCTTCATGCAAATGATATACAATTAGACCTGGTTAATCTGCATTCCTTCTGCAAACGCTATTGTTAATAGGATTAAAAAAAAAAAAAAACTTCAGCTTAACAAATCAATGGCACATAACACGCTATCAGATCAGTTACTCCTTAAACCTTTTGGACGGCCTGACATATGGGGGAAACAAGCCTTGATTATAACAAGGCCTTTTAGGCGTACTTTGCAGTTCTTGGGATGTCTGCCTTTAGAGATTTTCCATCCTGTTTTTTTCCGGCTCTGCTCATCTCTTCAAGTAGAAGAAGGTGGAGGGGGAGATCTCAGATGAAGGGGTCAGACCTTTAGGACATTCATTAGGTGACTGCCCAGGGCTTGCTTTCTAAATTGAGCTGCAT
The DNA here is from genome assembly GCA_013398735.1 of Nothocercus julius. Taxonomy (NCBI): domain Eukaryota; kingdom Metazoa; phylum Chordata; class Aves; order Tinamiformes; family Tinamidae; genus Nothocercus; species Nothocercus julius. Next base: position 3,613,627 of record VZSV01000037.1, read on the forward strand.
TTTTCAACAGGGGCCCAGGCCTTAGTACAGGTTTTTACCTGTTAACAAAGACCATTAATGAGATAGAGAAAAAAAAATTACATTCCCTACTCAGGAATGCCAGGCTATCACTGACTGTTCCTGTTTTGTGTCATGGTAGGGAAATTTTGGATATGCTGACAGACATTTCCAAGTTTCATTTCTAGGTCCTGATAAACTTCTCAAAGAGAGTATCTGGCCCTTGACATGAGATACAAATGCCCAGGACCTCTAGGCACAGATTCTACTGTCTCAGGAGGTGGGAGAGGCTTCATGGATTTCTTCCACGGGCTGGGCAGGTAGGGAAGGGATATAGGCGTTATCTTTGCGGGTAGAGCCCCCCAGCAGTGTCAGGCCTCTTCCTGAAGGCTGTAGAGCAGCAGGGCAAGACCAGGACAGGTCTGGAGGGTCCCAGAGAAGGTGTGAAGTTCTCTCTCACATAATCGCTGTGGGCTTACTCTTTAGTTTTGAAATAGCCATTGGTTATGCAAAGAAGCACACTGAAAAAAGCTCAGGATTAAAATCCTCTGCCCATGAGCCATGAGCAATGCAAGGTACTCAAGTGCAGTGAGTCTGTCTGGGTCCCTTTTCTAGGCACTTTCAACTTTGGCCCCTCAGTCAATAAGGCACCAACTGTGATGAGGGGCCCAGTCCATCTGGGCCTATTCATTTGGGTCACCAGATGATACAGACTTTCAATCCCTGCCAAACTTGTCCTGATTTGCACAAGGGACCAGATGCAAAAGGCTCTGTATCCCAAGACAAATCCCCTCTTGTCACAATCATACCAGATCTGCTCACAGGCATCCAGCATTAGGATACTGCAACCTTCCACAGTCAAAAAATATTAGCCCTCATTATGCATATACCTACCAGTACAATCATGACAACTACTGATGGGTCTTGACAGCTCTCCTCTCTTTTCTTCTCCCCCAGTGCGATGCCGAGCGATGAGAAGCAGGCTCTCAGGGAAAAGTTTGCATGAAAAGTGATAACATGAAAATATGTCAGCATTCCTAAAAAGCATTCAGGCAGCGTCAGTCAACAGAATTGCCCGCAGGCTTAGGAAAGCACGCGGCGCTTCTCAGATCGCACAGCCTGGCAACTGTGTCTCAGTTGCACAGGGAGGCCTCAGCCTCTCAGGACCTAACTGGTTTTCGCTTTCCAGACAGGAGGTGTGGAGGGGAGCAGGACTGACAGTGCATTTCTGTTGCTGTTATTCATTAATTGCATGGAAAAATGCCGATCATATTTTTTTTTAGCTGTCTGCTCACCTTAGGAGCAGAACTGAGATTTTTTCCTCCAACACCTTCTCTCCTTGTAAAATGTCATCCTCACTCCTGCCCTGGCCTTTGGCCAATCTCTAACTTCTTTTCTTTATTCACATTTATTTTTGAGAAATACATGGTGAAACGGTAGCTGTTTTTCTTCTTGTAAGCATGGCTGAGGTTGGTATTTTGAAGTTAGCTGCTGTGGATCCACAATGCCACATTGACAGAGCAGCTGGTATGACAACACCAGCTAGAGCAGCAGCTCACCCAGGCCTCTGCATTTACTTTATAAGCAAAAAGTCACAGAGGACTCATGACTAGCAGAACCCATGAATCAATCCTGCACTTTGCTTTTGAGTCAGAAGTGTAGCTAGCTATATAAAAAGGTTACAATAACTAGATCTCTGCAGGTCACAAAGGGCCTGTTCTAATTACAAATGCTAGGTGCAAATCCCAAGCAATTCTACTAAAATCAACAGAATAACTCTGATTTTCCCTGATGATAATGCCTGCAGAATTTATCCCCCAAATCCTCTTTGCTTTTCTCATTATAGTGACAAACAGAGCCTCCAGAAGATTGAATCTTGAAGAAAACCAACAGTGATACCTGAGGATATATCAAAAGAAGCTGTGCTATCTGTATGAACTGTGCTAATGTAAAGGTCAGGGAGGGTGTCTGTGCAGCCCCGAGGTATCCCATGTGTGTCTTATTCCCTGGGAATGAAGAGCTAGCCTGGTATCTTTTGAGGCTGACACCGCTACCTCCCACTACTCCAGTGCCGGAGGAGTTCTGTTCACTTTACCAAAATTGTTTCTATAGGGATGCACTTTTCCTTTTGTGTTTGCTCAACACTGAGCTCCAGGGCCTTTGCACATCTCCACAGGCAGTGTGATTACAGGGTACCAGGTCTAGCTGGTCCTGAAACAGTGCTATCATCTCCAGGGGCAGAGAGAGGAAAATATCTTCACAGATCTCTCTACCATTTACAGCCACTGTTACAGACTCTGCAGCACAGGGTTTGTTACCACTTGCATCTACAAATGCTACACCTGCGCAACTTCAGGCCAGCATGACAGGTAACCTACTTCTCCTCTCCCTGATGAATAATACCAGATAAGCAGTACAGTTTGGATCACTGAAGTAAGTCTTATTAACAAAGCAAAGGCCTTGAGCTTAAGAGCAAGAAAAAGAATAGGTACACAATAAGCAATGTGGTGCAGTATTGATCAAAAGGCAAATATACACAGCTTCATTTAAAGTTACAAGCTCTTACTTGATTAGCTTATTTCAAAGCTGTAAAATGGGCCTCTGTATCCCCCCAAAATAACTTTTCTTCTAGTTTTGATTCTTTCTGTAATAAATATATTGACATTTGCAGCTCTTTGCTCTCATCTTTGGCTTGTGATCATTTTTATTTTTTCTTGTTTCTTCTGATGATCATGTTACTTCCAAATATCTTGATCTCCTTGTAGTTAAGGCAGCTACTCATGTAAACTACAGCTCCAAGTGTGGGTGTTGCACTGGCAGTATGATGGTGTATTTGGGCAATTCTAGCCACATGCTCAGCGGGAAAAGTCCTTATTATTGTCATCCTATTAGGCATCCAAGGAAATACTACAAAAAATTGCATACAAACCTACCCTGGGAAACATCATTCTTCTCATCTCTGGTCCTAGCAGGATCAAGAACAGGAGGAAAAAAAAAAAAAAAGAAGAAGAAGAAAGAAAAAGAACAATCCATTCCTTTGAAACAAATATGACAAAATATTTGACACCTCAGAAAGGATTTCATTTGTTTTCTCTGTCCCAAGTGCCTTACCCTTCTTCTTGCAATTCTTCCAGAGGCCAGGCTGCCTGCTGTGGCAAGGGTGGTGTTCGCGGTGTCTCAGTGTTGTTTGTTAGACTCTCCGTTGTGGTACGCCTAGCCCTACTGCAAACTGTGGGCTCTCTGTTGGGACTGTACTGCTGGTTCACCCACAATCTGCAGCCCTCACTTTAACAGAACTCACTGACCTCTGTAGGAAGCTTTTTTTTTCTAGAGAAAAAATTAAAGCACAGGATCTCCTCTGTACTATGACAAAACAGAGTACAAGCTAAAGGATGGGAGGGTTGGAAATAGATCATTAGCGCAAACCAATCTTGGAGTCAGAAGTGACCTGAAATCGCTCTTGCATGGGAATGTCTCCCTCAGCCCATCTCTGGCAATGTGTCCTCCGTGCATGTCATCAGCTCTGTCACTTTCCTACAGGGAATTACTAATGGGCTGGGATCTCTTCTTCTCCCTCCACTGCCCTTTCAAGCCGGTCACAGCCATCCTCATAAATCTGCCAGGATGCTGACAGCCAGACTGCAGCTCATAGGGGCTCAGGGGACTTTGAGTGATATTCCTTCTGTTTCAGCTCTTTCCAAGACGGCCATTGATTTAGGAGGAAGAGTTTCCTTTTACTTGCTTGAATATAAAAAAAAAAAAAAGAGCGAGAGAGAGATGGAAAAAGGGAATAGGAAAAAGGGAATAGGAAAGATATGGCACCATGATCTTCTGTACTGAAATGGTTGCAAATGCAGGATGTGTCCCTGGAGAAACAGGCTTTCCAGGCAGTGAAAGGAGAAAACAAAGAGAAAGAAATGGACCAAGGGACTTCACTATTTTCCTGTGGATTTGATAGAGTGCCACACATGCTTTATCTCTACCCAATGTCTTGTTAGTGAAGAGCCATTTATTTATTTTAGAACATGTTGGTAATGAATGCTCCTACCAGATAACATAGTCTCAGACCAAAACAAGGTTTTCTGTTCACTCTAATCTCCTTGGTTGTATTTCAACTAAGACTCTCTGTAGTATTCTTTTAGTATTTCTTTGCTGGACCAGTGAACTGCTGCCAACTCTAATCACTCTGGGTCACACCAGACATTATTCCTATTATCTGGATGATTCTAAACAGCCCTGTCTTCAGCATAAAAAAGGCAGCTTGATGTTATCTGAGGGACTATGCAAAGCCTACACGCATAAAGGCAGGCTGAGCAAAAATCCTGTGTGTCACTAAGGGCACATCATACAAAAGCAGCTTGGAAATCAGTATATAGATCTCTGGTCCTAATGTGGGTGGAGGAGATCATTGCTATGTCGGTCATGTTAAGTGCCATGAAGGATGAATCCCCAAAGGCAGGGAGGTTATGTGTGCGTGAATTCTCATCTACTGGACTCTATTCAAATGTCTCTTGAGGATACAGAACTGGAATGAAAACCTTACAGAAACACATGCTAAGGGTACAGGGTGCTATAGAGATTGTCCCTACTCCCACTGTGGGAGTCGTGGTAAGAACACAAGTTGAAATTGATCATTTCAGGGCATAAAAAATAGTTGGTAGTATTGAAAATCTATGGGAAGACTCACACATTTGAAATGTTAATATCAAGTATGATAACCTCTCAAGAAATGAAAGAACAGACAAAAGGAAATGAGGAAGAATCACTCTACAGCTACAAAATGTCATTCTCTGCACCAGTAAGTCAATGATCTTAAATGATAAGAGATAAAGCACAAGCGGACATGCCATTTGATGACTCTGACGGACCATCAATTTGCACAAGGAACAGAAAAATCACCTTTGTTAGTGCCTATCTGTAATGCACGAACACATGGGACTTAATATGAATGCAAGAGCAAAGTTCTGAAACCAGCAATACTACACCAGCCCTGGAACTTTATGTAAGGTATTGTTTTCTAATTCAAGGAGTGATTCATCTAGCATGAGGAAATATTTTTTTGTTGCTCTTAATGACAGGAAAAGGAGAACTGGGACCTGAAGATGTTGCTTAGACACAAGCAAGAGTGATTTAGTTATCCTTGTTTTATTTCAGACAACATGAAGTCCAAAACAATAATATAGATACTTGATACTTTAAAGGGAACATTTCTCAACACTGACAATGATTATGAGCCCAGCTGGCTGAGAGAAAGAATTGAAACAGAAAATTGTTAAAAATAATCAGGAACTGCTTGAGGATATTGGTTGATGTTGCAAGAGAAGGCTGCAGTCAGAGAGAAGGCTACACTGTTTTTAAAAAAAAAAAATCTTTTAGAAGGGAAGTGAAAGCAGTTTCAGATATAGATAGATACACATATGAACTGGACACATATAAATTAAAGGCTAGAAATGGCAGAAAATTGATTAAGGAAGCAGACAAACTCCACCACAGTTGATAATATTAGGAAGAAGAAAAGATGACAGCTCACATTTAAAAGAAGGGATACTTAATCCAAGGAAGAAAGAACTTCATAAAAGTCTTCAATAGTGGCATCCATAATCAATTAAATGTGTATTCTCATCGTAGAACTGAAGGAGGGATGCCAAAGAAAACTTCTAGATATCTAAGAGAATGAGGGAAAAAAATATATATATTTGGCACTGTATCTATTTCTATTGCCCTCACTTCAAGAAGAAACACTTTAGAAACAGAAGAGTTTTTACAAAGGAATGGTGAGAAGGTTGGGGGTCTGGATGAGCAAATGAACTGTTTAGTTAAACTGGGTAGTTTACCAGAAGTGACAAGTGATTTGATAGCAGTTACAAGTATTTGCAATAGGTAAAGTCAGAATGGTAATACTGAGGTCTCAGACCTAATCTTGGGTCCAGTGGCTTCAGTTTGAAACCATTCAACGGAAAATAGTGCTAGATGAGACACAGTTTCGGCACTGGACATTTTTTGTATTCAAGCCTGGACATTTTTCCAAGGTCGGAGAGAGAGGTCAGTGCTGTGGGCCAGGCACCAAACTGCTGCTCATAAGACAACTTGACCATTAGATACAGGGGGTGAATCACAAACCCCATCTGCACTGCATTTCTTCATCATTAATGTGATAATGTGAGCACTGACTGTTTTTCCAATTGGATCACAAGGTCTTCTGTGCAGGTGCTGTCTCTGACTACATGCAAGGACAGAAACTAATTCAGTGAGGTCCTGGACTTGTCTGAGCTCTGTCAGTGCTGCTGTAATGCAAGTAATACTCTCATCAGTCTTTCCATTCATTAACTCACATAACTGCAGATGTAGGAAAACTGAAGTTTTCCTGGAGTTCCAGTAGCCATTGCACAAGCTCCAGAGTAGACTTATGAATAAGTTGGTTTTCTGCAAATGCATAGTGGAAATGCAGCTGGATACTAACTCACAGCACTTTGGGACTTCGCCGAGTGTTTCGCGAGCACTGGAGCTAAGCAGCAGTGAGTGCAAACTCCCTTTTCCCCAAGCATGTACAAACACACAACCTCAGAACATTTTCACCAAGTTCTGCCAAACCAGGATTTTTGCTGGAGATGGAAATGGAAAAAAAATCTGTGACATTTTTCAGCAAGCTGTCTGCTTCAAAGTTGTTATACTGAACTTACTCGGAGGCAGCACAGACTGCGCTTTACCATGGAGGGCTGCCAGCCCTGGGAAGGGCTGCCGAGGTGAGACAGTCTGGTGGTTAAAGCTCATCGTGAGCCCAGCTCAGGGAGGACGAGGGCTGAGGGCAGGCCAGCTGCAGCACAGGCTGAAGCACAAGCTGTTTACTGGTGTGAGCTTAAAGCACTCCAGAAGGGCAAGACTCTGTGTTCCTCCTTTTGATCCTATTATCATATGACAACATGATTAAAGACAGCGTAAAGGCAAGGCCCTCATCGAAGAAGCAAAGGGGTGTCAAACCACTAATGGAAATTGTCACAGAGGAGATGGAAAGTTTAAAGAAAACATGCCCCCTTCTCCCCCTGGGGCAGGGAGCGAGAGGGATCCCAGTGCCAGTAGAGGCTGCATGGAAAGGAACAGCAACAGAAACAAAAATATGGGGCAGAACTCAGAAAAGTACATGTGGTGTCAGCTCTCCATTTGTCATCTGCTGGACACATCCCTCACTCATACACCTGATTTTCCCGGATTGTAAACTTGTTTTAGGTTTCTTTATAAGCCCTCAAGTCCACACTAAGAAACAACCTCAATCCAAGGGGAGCAACAATGCACAGCCAGGACCTGCTTCAAGCAAGAGGCCAGGCATTTGTGCCCAGTCCCTGGGCAGTAAAGAGGCTACTGTGGATCCCTCTGAGAGGTGTCATTCTCCCTCCACAGGCAAATTTAGAGCCCTTTGTTGTGTGGCACCCACCCATGCAGAGCTCAGAGTGGCACAACACCTCACACCAAGGGGCATAGGGGTACACCGACAAAGCAGGCCTGGATGAGGAGATGGCATGGTGCAAGCTGTGGCTGCACCACGAGCCCAGGATGGGCACAGTCCTGGGTCCTCTCTCCTCTCCTATTTCAGTCTTATGACACAGAGGTATAACAGTCAAGCCCTTCCATTACATGGATAAGACTGGAAGATCGGCACTCAGCACACAAGAGCTGCCAGCTCTGCAGGCAGTGGGAGCAGCAAGGCAAGGCAATGGGAACAGGGTCACTAATCACTGCCCTTCAAACCCTACCTATGGGATCACACAGAGGAAAGGAGGGAAACCTCCATCCTGTGCAAGTGGACAAACTTTCCCTTCTTGGATGATTTCTACTACTCCCCCCTGGGTGACTGGCCAGCTTCTTCAAATGAGATGCTCTATAGATCAACAGTCATAACAGCAAAACTGACTCTCCTCTTCTGTGGTCATAGCACTTTCACTCCTCTTCAGCCCAGTTAGCACCAGGCTGATGGTAATATGTGAGAATAATAGTGATTTCAGGGTATTAGGAGAAGGAGTAGAGGGGAAAAAGTACAGTAAAAATAAGCAAGGCTGAAATTGCTCTAATTATTAAAGGAAGAATTCCTTCCTTTCTCTGCCTGTAACTTCTCTATAAAGCCTTTTTTTCCCCTTTTACCATCTCCTATTTCCTCTATTTCCTTTCCTTCAATTCTTCAGCACCTCCTTTTTCTCCTTTCCTTTTCCTCTATATTCAGTTTATTTCCCTCCTTTTTTTTTTCTTTCTGTCCCCTCTTTTCCCTTTCTGTCCTGTCTGAGCCTGGGTCATACCTCGGGTTTCATCCTTTATCTAATCACTTGGTAGGTCCTGTAACTTTATGATGTTAGGATGATTACTGCCCTGAGGCTGCAGTGACTTGAAAATCTTACTTTTCCTGGATACAGTTTCAGATAATTGAAGCACAGAAAGGCATTGAAGGCTGACACAAAAGAATGGCCTCGCTCTGGGGGACATTTCTGCTGTGTTTCCACTTCTCTCTGGCTAAGACCACAGGGGAACTGGGACTATTCAATAAAGCTACTAGGACCACATGTAGCAGTCCAGCTCTCCCCTTGCCTATCTAATAACAATGAGTTGAACAAGTTTGAGTTCAGGCTGATTTTGGCACAGGCTCTCACGAGTCAGATGTGTCCTTTTGTGATACACAATCACTGTCAAGCAGTAGCTGAAACAACCAACCAGCAATTAAGTTTATTATAATAACGCTAATAACCAGCAGTAGCACCAACAGCAACATGNAAAAAAAAAAAAAAAAAAAAACAGCAAAACTGGCAAAGATTAAAACTTTGTAAGAGGAGATATTAAACAAATATTTATTTTAACAAGTTTAATAGGGTTCTCCCCTATTAGTTCCCATAAGCTCTGTATCAGCTGGGCCTTCTAGAGGTGCTAGAACATCTAGACACCCATTTCCTACTGGATCCTTAAAAACTCCAACTTAAAAAGTGTTGAGGTAGGAAATGCAGGGTATTTTGTTGAAATACCAGGGCAGGGCTTCCTATCTTCAGCATTCCAGGGACATTTATTTCATTTGTGTTCTCTGCTACCTGTGGAACCCTCCAAAGGGCGGGTGGCTCCAAAGAAATAGCCACTGACAAGCCTGCATGAGAACCCTGAGGTAGGTACATAGTGATTTTGAGTGAAGTGACACGGCTGTGGGATACTCCATGAACCAGTAACACAATCCAGGCTTGAGGGAATGGCCTCAATGGATTTCCTGGTTGCTCATCATCATGGGGACTGAGCAAGCTGCTCACACGTGCACACTGCCCAGGTCTCAAAGGAGCTGGGAGCAACATCACAACTCTTGTGTTTCCTAACGTGGTCTCTTCAGATGAACGAGAGGAACTTTGGTTCCTACCTGGGAAAACCCTTAAGCCCATTTGCTAGTTAGATATCAATAGCATCAAGAAGATATATTTCATTTTGAGTGGACTTCAAAATGAAATAAACACAGTACACGAAAAAAGGGTACTTCCAGAAAACCTGGTCTGAAAGTCACACAGAGTTGCCCTGGAAATATAAGTCAAAAGCATCTCTCAGATGAATGTCTTGATAGTTATAAAATACTTTAAAATGTATGAATATTATCTTTTTTTGGTGTCACTTCCTTTGATAAGCTGCTGCAAACAGTAGATTTTTAGTTTCTATCTCACACTAAGTACTTCCGGCATTGGAATTTGGCATCAAGACAGAGCATAATAAATGCTATTGCCTCACTAATACCTTTTTGGGGTGATATTTTTATGATTTCCTAAGCTCTTCTTAAGTAAGATTGTGGCACCAAGGACAACTTCAATGTTTCATAACAAGGCTTCTGGTAACTAGTGAAAGTCTCCATTGAAAGTGTGACACTTTGGGTGGCTTTAGCTTGTTTCTCAGTAATATGGGGAAGGCTGCGGTTGACTTGATGACAAAACGGCAGGAGCAGTGGCTGACTGCATAAAGCCTGGAGAACAAGTTTGGCTTGCTTGGCAATCTGCTCACAGTTCCTCAGATGCAAAACTGTTCCCTCCAAGTGAGGATTCATTGTGGGGATATTAGGATAACCCTTCAGATGCTACTTGCAGAATTAGAGATGTGATGACAGCTAGAGCTGGGATGGCTATTTTTAGCAAGCCATATAGGCAACATGCTTTACTTCTATTCCTACTCACAATTTGTTCTTGAGAATTCTTTGGCTTTTATGATTATTTCTGTTGCCCAAAGTCATTCAGTCAATGCTTTAAGCACATTTTGGTCAATACATGACTGGAAACTATAGTGTGTGCATGTACAAACCGTTTCTTTTCTATAACTACTGGAAAGGCTGGTTACCACAGCCAAGCTATATTGTTGCCAGATTAGATGACTTTAACGACTATGCGGGGCAGCATGTGGGTCAAAGATAGGAGGGTAACAACATAGAGTAAGGCAAAGAGGAATTAGTCTGTCAGAGCCTCTGAAGGAAAAACAAGCCACTGCCTTAAGAGTCTGATGTAAGGTTAGTGTTCTGTCCTCCCATATATACAGAGAATTTCTGCGCCACGTTCTTGCATAGGCTAAACTACAAATGTTCCATCTAATTCTTGCCTGTACTGCTTAACTGCATCTGTATGTTCTCATTAATTGGTCTGCATTACAGGGAGGGTAGGACCTGGCTTATGTCTACTCAGAATGAAGAGCCCAATCCCATTCCTGGCAGATTTCAATCCACCCTTTACTCATGTGAGCGGGGGGCCTACAACTGCGCTAAACAATTGTTCCTTACGTCTATAGTTAGAAAGTTTTCCTAAACTAACTCTCTTACTGTACAACAAATCACTTTCTCTCCTTTATTAACCTCACATAGTTGAGTGCTGCTATCACAGTCCCCCATCAGACAGGCTTTACTAGACTAAGCAAGTTCAGTTCCATCAACCTGTTCTCACAGGCTGTATTTGCTAACCCTCTTGTCACTTATACTGCTCTCCTAGTACTATCTCCAGTTTGTCTATGTATTTTTCCAAAACACAGCTTATTCTTGAAATACCTAGAGACCTTCGAAACCTGCCTGGATGCGATATTGTGCAATGTGGCCATGCTTGTGCAGGGGGGTTGGACTAGATGATCTCCAAAGGCCCCTTCCAATCTCAACCATTCTGTGATTTTGTGATTCTGTTTTCTTCTTCTTCAAAGACCAACTTCCTCCACGTGATCCACTTCACAAGGTGCTAAAGGGAAGAGAGGAGAGGCTAAAACCTTTTACAGTAAATCTGACTTAAATGCACTACTATATTTCAGATATGTACAAAATCATATTATTCTTTTTTCAATATTTGCTGCACTCAAAAGCAAGTGATCAGTTATTCCTATGTATTCCCGTAAATGTAGCCCAAATTCCTTTTAATATACAAATGTAAAACACTGAAAATCAAATAAAAGAAAGTATACTCATAAAGTCTAGCTCTTAAAGGGTTCTTTTTCTTTTTAATAAGCATGCTTGCATTTTTACGCCTCCATTCATTCTGAATAACTGGCATTGAATGCATAGGTCTAATGCATAAATAACCTTCAAAAAAAAATCCCAATTTCCTCATGTTGGGTTTGCCAAAAAAGAGAAGAAAACTTCCATAAAATATCTTAAAATAATTATCGCAGAATTCTACCTATAAAGAAAGCAGAAAGTAGCTCTTGCTCATTCATTTTGTTTTCATTCTTCTGTCTGCCCTCCTCTTGAACTTTACATGGCTTTTTTTTCCCCCTCCACTTTTGTCAATGATGGGAAATTTCTAATCCAACATACTGGATTCATCCCTATTTGAAAATGAAAAGGAAACACATTTGCACTGAGATACATTGAGGGGCATTTGTTAAAGCCAAGGCAGAGTAGCAAAGTTCATCTCCCAGCAGCAAGACTTGTGGCAAGAGGTAACTGCATTTGTCCCTTTTCTCCCAGCGTCTCATTACGCCTGAGCAGGTCAGACCTGTCAAACATCGCCAAATTTGCTGGAGCTACAAAAAAAAAAAAAAAAAAAAAAAAAGAAGAAAGAAAGAAAGAAAGAAAAAATACCCTGTACTTGGATGCAAGGGCCGTGCATCCCTTGTGCATTGTCTGGGGCAACCCTTTCACAGAAACAGGGACATTGTGAAAGGAGGTCAGGAAGGTAGCAAGCCAGCTGCCTGACACCCTTTAAACTGCCTCCCCAGCCTGAAGAAAGAGCAGTGACTTCAAGAACCTTTCAAATAAAAGTTGAGAGTCTCTCCAGAGATAAATCTCAAACACAAGCCCTATTTTGGCTTTGCCTCAGACCGTGATTTGGGTGATTGTTTTTATTAGGGTCCTCTCGTGACTTTGGGGAACCCCTTGCAGATTTCATGGCAGGGCAGAGGAGAGCAAAGCCAAGCCCACCGCCTCACATTCAGAGTCAGTGAGCCAGACCCTCAGCTGATATCCATCAGCCCAGCTCCATTGATCTGGCTGAGGCCGTGCAGCTCGTCACCTCCCCCCATCTGGCCACCAGGGCCAAACCTTGTCTGGAGTCGGACAGCTTTAAGCTCAGAGTCATTCCACCAAAGTTGGAGGCAGCTTTATTCCGGTCTAACAAAGAGCAGACACAGACTCGGCAGGCCTTAATGAGCTGATGCTGATCATGTAACTGTCTTATTGAATTTGCATTTCATTAGGAGACTTCATTTGAACCACAGCTGTGAATATTTGAGGGCCTGATTGTGTCTATGGATACTAATTTGTTCAAAGAAGACAAGGAGGATACTGAGTAGCAACCCTGACCCTTTTTGCATCGATCAGACCAGACAGACTATCCTTAAAATTAATGTCATAGCTGTACCAACTATGTGTTCACACCATTATACCTTTCCTGAGCCTTCGCCTGATAAAAATTTCTCCTTCACATCATACAACTTCGTGAAGCGAAGGAAACCTCCATAGGGTAGGAATATGCCATCATGGAGAAACAGAGCACCTCCAAAAAGAAATGCCATCATTCAAATACTGATTGATTATGTGAGGCCTCAAGATTATTCCTGCAGCTGTGTAAATCAGAACACCATGTCATAATGTTTTGTAGGAATCCCACATCTTTTAGTAATGGGAAGACTGCAGGCAGCTCCTGCAGCTTTGGACAGGCACTAGGAAGGCTGGGCCATTATTAGCTTTACAGAAAATATATGAATTGGATGTTTTTGCAGTTTTGGGGTGCTGAGGGGGAAAGACTGTGCTCATCATGGATTGTCCTTTGGGTCGCTAAAGCAGAGGTGTTCCTGAGACAAAAAAAAAAAAAAAAAAAATTTGCTTCTGTCCATAGGTTGGTTATGTTGAAATTAAGGTCACTTCTGCATTCCCTGCCAAGCGAGTTTTCAGCATAATCCAGAAATTAAGCAGTTAAAAGCCAAGACTTGCGATAAGCAGATGGCAGTTATTGCTGCTTACTGGTAAAACCTGTTTGTATTAAAAATATCTTAATGTTTCCATTGGAACATACTAATTAAGAGATTAAACTGTATTTTATTAGCATGCATGTGAGTGCATGCTCTCTCTCTCCCACGAACACACACACATGGCACTCCCATCTTCAAATCCCACCTAAAGGCTGACTGAAAATAAACCCGCTAGTTGTCTGCTGATTTTCTTCCATTTATTAGCTATTGGGAATTTGTCAGATGGTTGTTTTATAAGCTGTCAGCTTATTATCAGTAGAAACAGGAAGATGTTACCAAATACATTTATTTTGCAGAGTGTTTTTTAACTGGGGATTGGATCTTTAGCAATGAAACACAGTCAGGCCTAAAAGGTGGATTGTGTGCTGCCAAGACTTTATTCTCAAACTATCCTAAGAGAGATGATTTGACTGGGAATTGCTCTAAGTAAATATGCTAACAGGATGTAAAATGTTGTCCCCTCTTTCCCTTCTTAGCCAAGTGGTTATTTTCCCCTGTTGTTAGCCCACCTACTGGTTACTCACAGGTTCGCTGTGTGCAACTGGTTAGTCTTTTACTGGATTCCCTGAAGCCTCTTCCCGTTAAGAGGGAAGTAAGACTTCCTTCACGGGTGCTGCCACACTCCAAGCGTCCGTCACCTCTACTGCTCAGAAGCCCTAAGTTTGATCTGCACAACTGCCCAGAGGACTCCAGCACTTATAAAGTAGTAAAGGTTCCTGTTCTGCCAGTCTAAAAGTCGGGTAAAATTGATGCTGAAAAAGAAGGTTTTTCTTTCTGTTCTCATTTTCATGACCTAATATCAACTTCTCAGGGAAGGATCTGGCCCAAGCTCCTTACACCTATGTTCAGGACAGGCTTGTGGGAAGAAGAAAGGGTATAACCATATGCATCAGCAGGCCATATAAGAAGTGACTGGAATTTACATTGTCACTTGACCCAGGCTAACTACTCAGATGAGGGCTGCTACCTGAGAGGAAATGTGTCAGCTTCAGCCAGCAGAGCTGCACCAAAGTATTGCAATTCTACACGTATCCTCAGTCTCAAAAACGAGGCCCAACGTGCTTTCCTGGGGTTCTTCCAGTCCTATGTGGTGCTGCTGAAATCAGTGATGATGCAAGGATAGCTTTTGATTTAGCATTTCAGTGCTCCTTTTTCTGCTTCCCTAGCTGAAAGCAGAAAGTGCAGAGACCCATTTAAACATGCAAACAAACAAAAAACCAAACTATTCCAGCACTCCTAAAGAGTTCAGTTCAAGCCTGACTGCGGACTTGGCAGGAGTTTAAGACGAGCTTTTGCTTTGTTTGCACCAACCCTGAAATCCATCATACAGAAAAACTCAGTCTCTAATGAGTTACTTACGACTTCCCTTCCGTGCTAAGCGATGGGGACGCGGGGCGACAAGAGGTACGCCGGTGCTTTCCGTTCACCCTGCTGCGGCTCTCTGGCGCTTCTCGTTTCGCTGTGTGCTGTTTGCAGGAATGGGGTAGGAGACACCTAGAAAACATTCGCAGAGCTCCCATGAGACTCCCCAGGGAAACCGAGCCTCTCTGGAGGCAATCCTGGTGCCGTTCTCCACCGGGATCTGCAGGGGAGGCTAAAGTAGCGTGCCTGGCCAGAGAGGTGCAGTGGCCTAGAAAATTCCCAGACCCCCCACCACAGCCCAGTGAGACAAATAAACAAACCGTGCAGCCCACCCGTCCCCCTCCCTCCCTTCTCCCCGCACCGGACCCAAGGAGAAGGACGTCACCGCGCTCCGGCCTGCGGCTCCGAGCGTGCCGATGAATGGCCGTGACGAGGGCCCAGCAGCTGTGGGAGGCGCTCGGAGCGGCGCCCGCCAGCTCTGCCCTCCCGGCCGCCTCGGCAGCCCCGGTGCAAGCGCCTTGGCACCTTCGCTTGCTTTTCGGGGGGACGTGTGGCCACCGCCTAAGCCCGTGGGTGACTTCTGCCGGGGCGGGGGTGTACTTGGGGATTTTCGTTTTCCGCAGCCAGGGAAGGTTTTAAAAGTACTCTAATGGCTCAGAGGAACTGAATGCTGGGCAACCTGAGGGAGTGGGATATCTTGTTTGAGGGTCTAGAGGAGGTGGGAGCTGGGAGGGCCAGCCCCAGGAGGTTCCCTCGGCCCGTCACCGTGTTCTGTCCGACGGGGAGAGCGTGCCTGCTCCGCGGCTGCCAGCTCCTGCCTCTCCGTCTCGCCCTGAGTTAACAACACGCCAGGTTCCTCCATAGCTTTAAGCTGGCCCCTCAGATTATATAACAGACCAGTTGGGAGCTTTTTATTAAAAAAAAAAAATCCTCAGATGTTTGCATCCACCGAGTGCAAAAGCTGCCCTCTCCGGCAGGGCCGGGGCCTTTCTTGGGGCATCCGGGCTTGGCTTTCGTCCCTTGCCGCCCCTTCAGAGGGAGTGAGGTGCCCAGGCGAGCCGGGAGCAGCCTGCAAGCAGCCTCTGGAAGAAAGGAGCGGCGCTGGCAGGGGCCCCGTTGGTTAAAGGCTACGGCACAGTCACTCTGAAGTGAGGGTTTAATGAAGTAGCCTGTGAGAGAATGGCGGGGATGGTCCCCGCTGCACAGATGGCTCTTTGTCACCGCTGACACCTGCCATCTGCTTGTTTGTCTAAACGATGTCGGAGGGGCATCGCGAGCCTCCAATCTGCCGCACCGCCTCCACCAGCTCCGCGTGACCCCCTGACCCGCGTGTCACACAGGTCCGCGCAGTTTGTTCTTTCCGCTCAGTGGGC
>VZSV01000037.1:3629940-3679073 GCA_013398735.1 Nothocercus julius
CCGGCGCGCGCCCGCAGTGCTGCGCCGCCCGCGCGCCCCGCCGCAGCTCTCCTGCGCCCATCGGGCGCACGAAGGAGGGCAGCGGGCAGAGACTGGCCTCGGCGCGGTTGTGAGAGGTGCACAAGTTTACACGGCCCGGCAGCCACCGGAGCCTTTCGCGGGTCGTGTTCAGCCTCTCGTTTTTGCCTTCCTCTCTCAGCAGTGTTTCAAGTCTTTCCGAGGCAGGTAAGAGGCCAAAGTACTGCAGTGCAACGCCACCAACACGGGGAGAGCCGGGGCTTGAAGAAGGGCTCAGGTAATTAAGGAGCACCCCTTCCATCGCTATCCCTGCCACGGAGCAGGCTGTAGCTTTAAACAGCCTGTCAGCTGTAATGTTCAGAGGTCTCCGAAGAGCTCTTTTTTAAGGGCACAAGAAAGAGATAGGACCCAGTTTACTGACAGAGGTCACTAATAGACCGTTGAGATCACGGCCTTAAGAAGGACATATTAATGCAAATAGCTGCTTTTTTTTTTTTTTTTTTTGGAAACACTATTGTAGAAAAAGTGTCTTCTTAATATATGGAAAGCAACTGACCTATTAGGCAGCTGTGAATAGGGTCATACCTTTCAGAGAAACACTTTGAAGCCATAAGTATGTCTCAAGAATTTAACATTTAATTTTGCAAGGACCATCACAGCCTAAAATTGCCTAAAAAATCTTTGAGATTCTTTTGAGAACCTCTTCCCTTTCTTGCACCCTGAGTCCACAGAGAACAATATACTTTTAATACGAGAATGATATACTGAATATGAACACATACATGAATATGACCTCAGGTCATTTTTATCCCCTCAGAAAGAGCACCCAAAATGGACCTGTTCCCAATTCCAACTATTCCATGTCTCTGATGCCTCAGAAATTAAAAGGAGTTTGCTGTTTATAGCATGAAATAAATTGCACTTGATGTTATCAGTGATGTCAATGTACACGGAAGGTGTATAATGGATATTAATTATGACTGTTATCACTTATGACTGGTGTAGTGCAGCCAGGTATGTCTGAATACTTGCAAACGCAGCAGCTTTTACACGTGGCAACTCATGAAATGGAAAATGGTCATTCTGCACAGCTCTAATGAGGGCAAGGGTGATTTAAGCTAGCAGAAAGAATCATAATTACTGTAGGTTCAAAGTGGTCGTGAAGGAGAGGAAGTTAAAACAGGGTTGGGATTGATCTACTTTCATGCTTTCCTCAGCCCATTGTTTTTAATGCCTCACTTCAAACTATAAACAATTGGCTTCACCTGCTTTGCACAATTTTCTGTGCATAATTCCTGAATTTGTTTGGAGAGATGGTGGAAAGTGTGCACTATGCAATGAGAAGTAGCAGGAGAAGGTACAAACTCCCACCCAAAAAAGCTTGTCCAGAAATACTCCAAATTGTATCCTGGATTCAAAGATCTCAGAGCACAAATGCCATGAAAAGCGCCCAAGGTTTCAAGAGGACTGCACGCTTCAAGTGAAGCTACTGCTGCCACAAAGTGCCACACGGGCAGCTTGGGAGCCTGCAGTCATTCTTCACCCTGCTTCCCACTAAGAGAAATATTTGAGGCTTGAAGCACTGAAGGAAAAGCAGGGACAAGCCCTTCGTCCAAGTGGGCACAGGCCACTTGGCATAGCTGAAAAGATGTTAAGGTATCACTCACTTTCCATTTTTTCTCCTTACTGTCTTTTGTGTCACTGGCCCGGGGAGCTTCTTTTTCTTGCCTTCCTTTGTGCCAGTCCAATTTCAAAGCAAATATAACAGGGCGATGACTGCTTCTGAAGGGGATGGGAGAAAGCTGCCCCCAGACACACCGAGTGCCCTGCTCCAGCCTGCCAGGGACTCCCACCTCTCGCCCCACACAGAAAACAAGTCAGCACCTTAGTCCCCATGTTTTTCAATAATGCAGAATGTAAGTGGCTACAGAAAAGTAAAGGGAGGAAAAGTCCTTAAAAACTACCAGAAATGTTTCCACGAGGCAGCAGAAAGATGGGCTATGAAACCCTGGCATTGCTGATTTCAGTAGGTTTTGCTTTTGAGTTCAGCATGGAAGGATTTTCATCCATCCCTCCTGCACCATCATAAAAAAATGGTATTTGACAACTGGTGAATGTAAAAATCTCTCATTGTGGAACTCATTCCTAATCCAGATATTAAATGTCAAAAAGTTCAGGTAATGGTTTGAAATCAGTCTGCCTACCTGGTGGACTGGTACCTTTCTTCCAGCAAAGGTCCTGCAAATCCCTGACCCTCAAGCCAACACCATGATCAGTAATAGAGCTGCCACATCATGTATCATGTACAGCTCAGCAAACTGAACCAACTTTAAAATGAGGGGCACGGGAAAATATTTGGAAATATTTAGAATATTTGGAAATAACCAAAAAAGCACCTCCCCTCCCTCTTTTTTTTTTTTTTTTTTTGTCTGGAAGCCAAGTGTTGCATGTTTTGATAAAACTAACATCTCACTGCCAGCCCCCAGCTGCAGAAAGCACCTAGACATCCCCACAATAGGGTGGTCAGATGCTGCAGGCATGTTTCCGTCAGGGACTGCTGATACAATAAGCTTTCTAGTACCCAACAATTCCAGCATGAGGCTGCTTTGGGAAGGCAAACTGTAGCCAACTCCCGCTAATTCCTCTCCAGCTGAAGCTAAGCTGCTCTTTGTCTTGCAGAAGTTTTGGATTTCTTAATCTAAAAAGTGACTTTTCAGGCAAAAACACACAAAAAGCTAAATCCCCTAACTCACCCTTGCAGCAATCTAGCATAATTTCCTCATTTAAATGTGGAAAAGCAGAGAGGATATAAGACAGTGATGGAGAAGACTTCTCTTAGGAACTTGTCCAACCCCATTTTTTTAAAAACTGTTGATGTCAAGAAAATAGTAGCTGAAAGTACTATTTTATTCTCCTGCATCCCTGTAAAGCCCAAGGCACGACTTGCTTTTGGTACTCCCATTTCCATACAAAGGCATGATATGAGTCATATCATAACATCCTATTTAGGGTCCTCTCCCTCCTCATACATTCATGAGTCTTCCTGGTGAGAGGCCTATGGCAGATGAGGGCATTGTTTGGAAAAAGTCATGGAAAATGATCAAACTCACACTGTGTTGCCATAGCAGGATAACAAACCTGCTCTTACACCCCAAACCATCCAAAATGCCTGGCTGTGCTAAGCTGGGGGATGTGTGTGAACACTGCCTGGGAGGGAAGGCATTTGGGTTCAACCTCTAGCTCTTGGGCACCAATGCTGAACCCATGCACTTGAAAATCAGAAGGTAGTTGCCCATAGTATCCCATGTCTGATTGTTTCTTTAGCAGGATTTGTAAGAACAGAGCTGCTGTAAATACTTTTATTTGCCTCTTATTTGCCTCCTCAACTGATTCTGGAAGAGACAGCTTTTGAGTAGTACTTTCAAGCTTTCCTTTTCTAAAGCAGACCTGAGATTTTCACTCTGTACTGCTTTCCTTAAGGACTTAGGGCTTTCAATATCAATTCCAGATATGACCACCTGGTTACGTGTAGCGCAATCCATCCTGCAAGCATAGATATTCAGACAAACACAACTCTCTAAATGAAAATGAAATAGCACGTTTCTCAAAAGCCCTTTTTTTGTCTCAAGATCAGCAAGAGTGGACAGTTTGTGGCAGCTGATCAGTCTACATTTCAGCATGCAAAAACCCCGACAGAAATACTTTAGTAGCTCTATGAGGCTACCTTGAATGTATTAAAATGTCAGTGTAAGTGCCTAATCAATTAAATAAGCTTGCAACCTGCTCTAGACATCACCTCAATGTCTAGTCCTTCAAGTAGACACACTACTCATGTGAAGGAATACCAACTGGCGAGACAGAGGGCTCCCCTCTAGCAAATTGCTTCATATGATGGACGCCAACGTTTTTATGCGTTTTCTGAAAGCAACTATGGCAAACAGTCAATTCAGCTAAACAGTTTTGGTCACAATACATCTGTGCTTAGTTTTGGCTTAGCAGAGCAGAATAACACAAGTACTTCTCTTTGCTCAGTCCTTCTCCTGATCTAAGATGGTGAGAAAAAGAGCTGAATTACAGAAGTAGCTCCTGAACAGAAGTATCCTGTGACAGCGCAAAATCTGCACAGCTGGGAATTCCTCTTAAAATGAACTCGCAGGCCTGCATGATTTTTTCATAAGTTGACTTTGTGGGGAGTTTTTTGTTTTGTTTAGCTTTTGTTGCTGCTAGTTTTTTATGTTTGTTTGTTTGTTTTTGATTCCTCAGGTCAATACCTTTTGCTGATCTCACTTTGGAAAATTTTAGAATAAAGAAGCCAGAAGAGCTTGCTTCTGGGAGCTGCTAACATGATTGGGATCTAGGATTTCCTGCTGGTCACTGCCAGATTAATAATTGCTCCCTGGAAGTTCCCTTTACTGGCCCTTGCTGTCACGCATCTAGAAGAGTTGTTGGCACCGACTGAAATGGCAGCTTATACCACATTTCATTGTCACTGCAGCTGGCAGCAACCATGGGGACATTTTTCCAAGTGCTGCCATGTTTCAGGAGCTGAGGTTCTGTTTTCCATTGGGTTTTAGAGTGCATCATGATTGCTCTTTGTAGGCGTATACAGCTCGCTTTGTTCTGCTCCAAACCGGTCAAAAGCCACATGTGTGCATTAGCCTGGGGTTTAGTCCAATTTAGCCAGTCTAGTTGTCTCATGCTTAGGCTCCGCAGCGTCTGAAAGCAGGCACATCACAGCAGGTCAGACCATAGACAGAGCTCACAGACACCAGACAAGATGCTGCAGAGGCATGCCCAGAAGTTCCTATGTGTCCCCATAATGCTCTCCAACCATGGCTGCTTCTTGCAGACAAGCACAGCACAACCCAAATGTGATAAAATCATGCTGGCCCAAAGTGATAAAAACCACATAGGGCAACACAGCCCTGCAAGGCTTCAAAGCGCAGCAGAAATACATCTACGGGTTACTGTACCCAACCTAATGCGCCTTGTCAGCAACATCTCAGGGGGTCAGGATCTGGAGCAGTACCGGTGGGGCCAGCCCCGAAGTCTGAAACACTGCAGAGCCACGACCGAAGCTCCTAAGTCCCTTGGAGTGCTTACAAACTGTGAACCACTTCTTTCAGTGTTTCGGTTATCTTCTCCGAGGTCAGGAAATCTGCCATCCCTTAGCTCTCATTCTGCAGTTCAGAAGAAGAGACATTGATTAGTTTGCACTGAGTCCTTCAGAGTTAGTTTAACTAATTAAGGCACATTCCTAGCACTTCCCCTATGTTACCAGAAATTTTCTAAAAATACTTAATCTTTTAGAGAAAGGCTAAATTTTCACAGAAACATCATAATCTTTTGGAAAACTTCTGATTTCTGATAGAAGCTTTTCTTTTGTCATTTTATTTCAGTCTTGATTTCCTATTATAATTTTCCATTTTTGGAGTTTCAGTTCTGTTTGAGAGGATTTCCCACACCACTACCATCCACTGATATTGATTGGCTTATGTTTGTCACTCCAGGGATTTTTTTAAAGTTGGATATTTCTTACACTGAAATGGTTTCACTCTCAAGCACGAAAAAGTTCCATAAACAAATTTCAGCAGAAAATTTAATTTTATCAGCCAGAGGAATTAAGCTATCTTTAAAGTTCCAAAGGTTCAAGCCTTTCTCAAACATTTTCTGGGCAAGCTGTGGGTGAGAGATCATCAAATTTGATCCAGAATTTACTCCAGCAACTTGGATTTAGAAGGAGAGTTAGCTCCTTACTCCAGCACAGATCTTCAGCACAACTGTTGACGAATGTCCTCAAGCATGTAAAGCATTTGGCTTTGCAGATCGAAGACTCAGACTCCTTCAGAGTTGGAGCAAATGCTCAGCTATCCAGTAAGGCAAGTGAACTCCTTGGATCAATTAGCCCAACTGTGTTGTCTATTGGGCCAAACAAAGAAACAGGGCTCCGGGACCTGAACTGGACTGCTGCGTCCATCGGTAAGAAGATACTTGCTTGTTGGGAGAGAGCTACTGCTGACACAGAGCCATGCGGTGTGATGGACACTCCGTGATCATTAACCTGAGCTGGATCCTATCTGTGTACAAATTCACTCTCCAGGAAACATTAACCAATACTTGAGACTTTTTTGTTGATTTGTTAATCTGACAGGGTGGAGCAGGCTGGGTTTTCTTTTTTCTGTCTTTATTCATCTGTTTTTTAAACAGTTGTCACTGTCATATTTCTTTGTCCAATTTAATCTTAGTGCCAATGACTAAATTTCACTGGATTATTATTATTTCAAACATAAAACATATTTGTGTGGTTTGCACAGGGCTCAACAACAGGATAAATTGTATGCTGCATTGTTGCAACTTTCCTAAAATATCTCTTTGTAGTTAAAAAAAAAAAAAAAAATTCTATTTTAAGAACCTCCGTGCCGGACTGTGTTTGTATTGCTAAGAATCAGTGCCTCGCCCTGACTTCCCAAGGCAAAACCAGCCCAGTGCAAGTGTGAAACCAGTGGCCATACACCACGCAACGCCCCGCTGCATGGCACGGGTGCGGGTCCGGGTACTGTACCAAGTGCCCGGCCGTGTTTCCACGAGGCCACAGGGAGTGTGTTGGAGGTAACTTGCTCATTGCCTTCCCCATCTGCAGGACCTTGAAAATCCCAGCCTGAGCAAAGCGATGCCCCAGCAGGGTCTGCCTCACCTTTACCTGCCCCCATGGTCCCCCGCCGGCAGCCTCTGCAGCGCTTGCTGGTTCACAAGGCTGGCGTCCCTCTCCAGGGCTGCTAATTGGCTAGGATGTGAGTCATGTGGTGAGGCACACACATATGTCCTATAACATAAACCATCTGCGAGTGCTTTAATTAACAGATCTTCAGCTTCTCTTTGCTCCCATTGAAAAGATCCCCGCCCCCGGCCCTAGTCGAGCCTGCCCGGTACAACCCCTGCAGCTCCCCTCCCCACCCAGGAATTCACAACCACAACTGTAAAGCCTGGGCCCCCCGGCTCCTCACAGCCGCGCAAGAGCAGCCCTCAGCAGTCAGCGGGACACACATGAAAAGGGCTCCTTCCATATGTGTTTGCCAACACAGACCTACCACGCACAATAGATAACAGGAGGCTCCCGTTTTGCCACAGCTCGGCTGCGGGGTCTTTCACGTCACAACATATGTGCGGGTGTCAGACATGGTGCTCTCTGCCCATCGGCGCACAGCTACAGGTTCACACACACGTCCCCGTGCGGGCGAGAGCCCACCCACCAGAACATGGCTCTTCATCTTCCTTGGGTTGCATCTGCATCTACCCCTTCCCCTTTTATCAGTGCCGGCAGTGATGTTGCTCTTGGTCTTCCCCAGGCACTTTCATGGAGAAACCCATGTGTTTAGACCAAAAAACGATGGAGGAAAACAGGTCCTTCTGTGAGGCCACATGGATTAGCATCAAGAGATAATCCAGTCTACTGCTATTGAGCCAAGCCCTATTTTCTCATTGCTCTCCAAGAATGTGAGTACTCCCCAGCTGGTTTTATATTGCAATGGAGTAAAGTTTTCAGTGAAAGCACTTGAATGCAATGGAGTTGCTCTGGAGGCTGAAGGGAAATCTGAAATCCCTGAGGCCTCATCAAGATCAGGCTCTAGATGAAGGGATAGAGGCAAAATACATGCCACAAGGCTTATCAGCAACATTTTCATCAAAACAGGAAATTTGCACTGGTGTGCTAGATTTGCAGTTGATATAAATGAACACAGCTCATTAGCAAAGAATTTGGTGTTCCCTGACCAGAGGCAGGACACCCCTGCGGGAGGATCAGTTACACTGGAAGTTACTTCCCTTGGTAGTCCAAACCTGCAAGACATTTTGTGAAATCCACTGATTATTGGGTTCCCCTTGCTATGCTTACGGAGTATTTTTTAAGGTGTCCACTTTCCAGCAACGGCTGGAGTTATTACTCATAAAATTGTATTTATTTTTTTTCTTTGATGCTAAAGGACAGACCTTCCCACAGTTAATAAGAAAGTGCATAAGTTAAAAATCTAAAGAGTCATTAGAGCACAAACTCTGTCCATTGGTTGTGTGAATGATGACACCACATATAAACAGGCTTAGATTCACGGGTCTGGCATATCTTAGTAAAGGAAAGTCCAGTCTTGTAAGTCTTTTCTATGCAGAACCCCCGAAGTGAAGTATGAGTTTCACATACACAGAATCTATAGGATGAAGTCCAAGTCCACACAAGTCTGGACTGCATCTGGGTTTTTTTGTTTGTTTGTTTGTTTGTTTGTTTGCAGGTGGATTTGCTTAATCTCACAGACAAGAACACACTGATCTTTAATGTAACGCCTTGTAATATGCTGAGATGTTTCAGAAGCAGATCTTTAAATTGTAACCAGTCTTTAGTCCAGATGTGCAGCTCCAAGCTCCAAAATGCATATGTTGTAATTGTCCCTTCTAACCGTGGAGACCCTTCAAATAAGCCAGGTTTGTCACAATGTGTATCACTGCAGAGTCTCATTCCTGCCTTTAGCCGTAGTCAGAGGTCTTTAAACATACCTAATGCTCCCCACCACATGGCTTCTGTGTACCAACCCATCTGCCTACAGTTATGAAGGGGAAGACTGCCTGAAGTACTTTAGTAGAGTAGAGTAGAGTAGAGTAGAGTAGAGTATAGAATAGAATGGAATAGAATAGAATAGAATAGAATAGAATAGAATAGAATAGAATAGAATAGAATAGAATAGAATAGAATAGAATAGAACAGAACAGAACAGAACAGAACAGAACTTATCTCTATGACCAAGGTATTTTTGAGTTTAGCAGAGGCAGTAGTGCTCCTCTTGGTGCTCTCCAGAGGCCCTCTTTTGCAGAGGTACCCCCAAAAGAAAAACTTCACATGTTCTGTTACAAGGGGAAAGTGCTTTCCACAGACTCTTACAAATTAGCTTTTAATCATACAGAGCCTGGACCAGCAGAAGCAATGTGCTTCCTCTGTTCATCTGGAGATAATACTTAGCTATTCTTATATTGCATTATTGTAGTCCTTTATCACACCTGCTGTTCTCAAAGTTTTTTTGCAAAGGAGACTGGTACCATCTCCATTTTACAGTCAGCTAAACTGCTCAGAGCAGTGAGAACTCACTTTCTCAAGATAAGTACCAACAGAGTTGAGGCAAGTGAGGTGCTGACTAGAGTGCCAGTCTGCTGCTTAAAAATCTTGGTTTAACTCTCTCTGTTCATGAGTGTTTTTTCCTGTATGTTTAGCATGGTTGAAATAACCCACTCTCTCACTAGTACAAGGGAGCACTGATGCAGATAAAACAGAAATAAGGAAAACCAGTGCAACAACTCACCTGGGTACAACTGTGAAAGACTGTCCCCACCAAAGGTTTTGATCTCTGAAAGGAAACTCAGGCTGTCGATAAAGTATGGCAAACAGTGGTTCATCTCTCAGTTTATTCAATGCCCTCTGAACCATTTGACAGATCATCTTGCAGGCCAGTTGGCCCTTTGAATCCACAAGCCTCTCACTAGGCACCTTGGCACATCTCTTACCAAAGACAGCAGAACACTAGTCTCACCCTGAATATGTCACAAACATTGCACGCAAGGAGCTGAGTCCTTATGTTCCTGTCTGATAAACACATGATATGTTTTTAAGATCAATATTGCTCACCACCCTGTAGCTGAGTTTTGTGCGTGCTTCATTTTTTTCCAGTGAGATTTCAAGGGTGAGTCAGAAGCTTTGAGTGTAACTAGGACAAACACATTAAAAGACAAACACGTTATCATGCTGCCACTTTGGTCCCTCTAGCTGTCCGTGTTGTGCACACAGGAGCTCTGCTGTTGAAAATGCTTCTGATTGATATTCTCTGCCAAAAGCACAAGTAGATCAGCATCACAAACTGCACAGATCCCTGCAGTCTATTGGGGAAGGTTCATTGGTCAGAAAATCTGAATCGAGTGAACCTAAACTTCCACTTTCCATTGCATTCAGATGCACTGCTGAATTGTTCAGCTCCAGCCTAGTCTCAGGGATGTTTTTCTTGTATTAGACTGAGCTAACCCGCAAGATAATTATTAAGGCTAGAAGCTTAGCAGGATTCTGTGCCATGTGCTCTAGATGTCCCTGCTTGAGCAGGGGGGTTGGACCAGATGATCTCTAGAGGTCCCTTCCAACCTTAACCATTCTGTGATTCTGTGATTCTGTGTGTGTGATTCTAACAGGGATTAAACACTTACATGATTCATTAAAATATTACCAGTGCCACTAGCTGGGATAAAAATGTAAGGATTGTGTCGTAATTATAACACCAGGATGCAGCCAAAAAATCTCTGTGAAAAGAATCCCTGAAAAATGCTGCTTAAGGATGTCAGGCTGTAACTTTTGAAGCTCATGTTTCACTGGAAGCCCAGATTAATATCCTACTGTGCCTCAGCTGAAAAGTGAATGCTATAAGGGAGGAACTCTGTTGCATCCAGGCTGTTTGCAGCCGTCTGTACACACAGGCAGAAGTAGGATTGAGGAGTAGGAAGCAATTGGAGTAGGGAGGCAGCTGCTGAGAACCTCCCCTGATCATCTCTCCCAGATCTTCTAGCAACCCCTCTCAGACCTTTTTCCTCCCCCTCCACCAAGCATCCCATGGCCCTTCCCGGTCCTTTCACTTCTCCATCTCTCTCTCTCTTTTTACTAAACCAAGGCTCCCAAGCATCATCAAATACTTTAAAATCTTCATTATTGCCCTCTGGCTGTTCTCCCTCTCTCCTTGAAAACTTCCCTTGCTGCAATCAGGGATTAAGTGCATATATTTTCAGATCAGTTTGCCTTCAATTTTGAGCAGCAGAGTTCAATTTTTCCTGCACTGCTGAGAAACCTTGAGCTAGCTCTTGATTCATGACACAATGAAACAGGCAAGGACATTACATTTACGAACTGGCCTTGTCCTCAGGGACAAATTTATCCTTCTTATAACCTCACTGTAGTCACAATAGAGAAAACGTATCCTTAATTAATCCAGCCGGCTTGCATTATGAGAGATAAAATGGCCTAGAGAAAAGTATTTGACTCTGATAGAGAGGAGGTCCACAGCTTACGTCACTTTGCCACTGACTTGATTGCTGCTTTTGAACACATAATTTAGCTGCTGGGCTCTCATTTATAACTGCAAAATACACTATTCGTGCTTAAGGATACAGATTGTCTTCTCATATAGGTGAGGATACACAGACTAAATGGTTGCAAGTAAATCAGCGTGCATCCACACTGGCTTCATCAATTTGCTGTTATGAAGCACAAAGAAGCTGCTTTGAAAGACACAGTGATCTTCAGGCTCACGTTAACAAATGTCCCTCAAAGCTCTCCTTGGCTGTCCTTCAGCTCCTATCCCTTGTCTTTCCTTGGGAAAACAGCTTCTTTGCTATAAATCATTCAGAGCTCCAGCCCTTCCCTCTATGCTCCTGTTCCAGCTTTCCCCCTCCTTTCCCATTCCTCAAACAGCAGCAACAACAAAATGTTATAGGAAACATTAGAAATCATTTAAAATCATAATTTACTTTTTTCAGACAAGAGGAATGTAATCAAGTTCTATGAGGACAGGAACAACAGAAGAAAGCAAGAGAGAAGCCTCACAGGAAATCATTTGAACTCTCTCCTGTCATTGCATACATATTTGAGTTGAGTGACATTGGATGATCAGTCTTATCTGCTACAAGAGTTCTGACCGAAAGAAAAACAAGGTAGATAGATAGGTAATTTATCACAGATACTTTTACATCTCTTTGATTAAGTGAGCATTTAGTTAAACTGAAATATTATAAAGCTCCATGATTTGTGCACTGAAGTCACATATAGATAACAAAGCAATTCTAGCATGCCACCAATGGCTGCTGTGTTTGGAAACCTTCAGGGATTTTTCATACTGATGTGCAGATTACTCAGCAGCACCCACTGTCTAATTGTAGTTATCATAAGAGGAAACTGCAAGAAGTTCAAAAACTGTCCTTTGTGGAACCCAAAGAGCTCTACATTTGCAGTAGCAAGGGATGCCCCTGGAGTGAAGAGAGGACTTCAACTGAGAATGCTCCAAGAAAATGCTGCTGTCGCTGCCCAACTCTCATGTACCCACCAGCTGTCTCTATTTGGAAAGTACAATCTTCAGTTTTTAAAAGCAAAATATTTACAATTGTTCCAGTCTGTCCCTCCAGAATTTTCCCCCTGTGCATATGGACTTTCCTGGAGCTAAAATACAGGCACCCGATGATCCTCCAAATGTCTCCATCACTAGCTGTCAAATGTTGGCATTCACAACTGTGTATACTTCCAGACATAGACTGACACTAGTATGTAAGTTGATTGACTTGAAAGTCAAACACACATGATTCCATATTAGGGCTTTGGTGAAGATCCATGTCCGATGCAAATAAACATCCAAAGGAAGATCAAGATCTCTTCACACGAATAACAACAAAATCTCAAAAGGACAGGCTCCCCAGGCCTCCTAGGTTTTGTGAAAGCTGGTGAGTTTGGTCAGGCTATTTAGAGGCAAAGACCCCGACTCTTATCCCACACCAATTTTTCATACATTCAGGAAGTAGAAATGATGCCATGTGGCTTATCTGGCCAGTTGCAGGCCAAAAATACCACATGTTGTTGCTACTGAAGAACTCTAGTACTCCAGCACTCAAAGGTATTTAAGCTGCAAGGCTAGATAAGATGAAAGATGCTGGTATCTAAGACAAGCTTTGGGCAGGTTTAAGATGCTGACCACCAAAACTATAATCTCAAGCCATTCTCTTAATCGGACACCCAAATTATGAGGCACTCCCTGGTTTGACATGCCACTTCCTTGTACACTATTCATGCTGCACATTTTCTGTCTATCCATGGCAGATCTACCTCACGTAAATGGTTTATACGTCCCTTTTCCATCTGATATGATCTGCTCTAAACACTTTTGAAGATCTGAAAACCTTACTGTGTGAATCAGACAGAGTGTAGGCTAATCTTTGTTCTTTTGAATGACAAAGGATTTGAAAAGGGGGTTGCAAGCTCTGAACACAAGCAAACAGACTTTTCTTTGGATATTTGTCATGAAAAAATTGATCATTCTCATCTGCAATGAGGGTGGCATTTAACCTCAGATTAGAGTTGTACATTCTGGCATTTGTTCTGCATACTGAAGAAGATGAAGAGCGGAGAGAAGGGAGTCTGTTGATGTTGAATGATCACTTATTTACAACACTGCATTGTTGCATTTGGGGAGAGGCAGGGCTGTAGATCCAGCCCTGAAGCTGGCAGTCCTGGGCTGCTCTCTGGCCTCCCTAAAGCTGCCAGCGTGGCGGCAGGCTGGTGCCCACTGTCACTTGACTGTGCCCAGGCTCTTTAGAAGCAACTAGTGGTTCTCCAGCACCTCCTCTAAGGAATGCAAATAAGACCCTTCTCCTCTGAGATGCAATAAAAATGCAGACTGGCAAGGGCCATGAGACAGAAGTGGGACCAAATAAGAACAAATGGTGCATCCCCCTTTGCTCTGTGTTGGGAAAATAGCTGGCACCATCTCATACACTTTTTACCTCAGGGCTGACTGAAGAAAATCTGTTCATGACAGCAGCAGAACTAGGAAGCCTGCAAAAGGAGGATATTTGTACCTCAGTTACTGATCTAAACTAGGACTAGCCTTATTTCTTCTTTAACTATACCATAACAGAAATGAAATGCCTTTCCAGCAGCCCGTTCTGGGTCCTGGCCATGCAATCTCCCAGGCAAGCTCCACTACTGCGGCTGCACTGTCACAGCAGTTTGCTGCATGAGAAGATTGTGCGTTCTGGCCTCTGCAGTTTGCAGCATGCACAGACAGGAAAGCCTCCATTTAAAAATTCCTTCACCATTTCACATGAAGTTGGCATCCTGGCTTATATACCAGCTTTCCCCACCTCCAAAAAAGTGTAGCCAGATGTGGCTGCATTCACCCGATGGCTCTCATCAGTGGGCAGCCTGGGGAAGAGCGTGGCCAGCTGCCACAATTCAGAGTAACTGCAGGTTGCTTCAACCTGAGCTAGAACTGGGGCAGAAAACACTGGAAATAAAAAGTATAATTTGCTTTCCCACAGCACTCCCCACTTTCCAGTGTCCTGCTGCTCCAAGTGAAGAATGGCGTCTGTGTATTTATACCTGAATTCTTGCAAAAGATATAAAGAAATTTTATATATATATAAAGTTAACAATGCATTTCCCTTACATTGATATTAAAAAGAATGTGAAGGGTACAAAGGAGGTAAAAAAAAAAAAAAAAAAAAAAAAGCAGACCTGACCCCTGACATAACCTTCTTTTTTTTTTTTTTTTTTTTTTTTTTTTATATCAAGACAGAAAGATTTCAGCAGGAACTAGCTGAGACCATAAGATCTATCCTTCACCAGGGATTGCTTTTCCAGACCCGCCTGGATGCCGCCCTGTGCCATGTGCTCTAGGTGTCCCTGCTGCAGCAGGGGGTTGGACTAGATGATCTCTAGAGGTCCCTTCCAACCTCAGCCATTCTGTGATTCTGTGATTCCCACCATCCCACAGAAGTCAAGAAAGCTACAGCGTTTGGCATCACTTAAAAGTCTGCATCCTTGCAGAAGAGCTACAGGTTTCTCCACAGAGAGGAGGCTACATGGTGACAACTATCATCAGATATTATTGCACAGCCTTTTTACAAAATAAAACAAATATAACATTCCCCGTAAAGTGCGGGGAAAGTTGCCAAGGCAAGGGCAACACCTTTACAAGTGTGATACTTGTAAAGTAAAGTGTGACTTTGAGGTGGGGAAAGCAATTAGATGAGATAATTTTCTTCTCCCTGTCTCCCCAGCCCATCTATGAAGATCCTGTTAGCAGAGAGAAGAAATGAGTGTACATCAAAGGGGAAGAACAGAGCCCAGAAAGTGTCTGCTCTATGTAATGCAAAATCCTATGCCAAGTATAGTGAGACTTCATCAATTTTAAATGAATTTTTAGTACTCGTTCTTATTTTAGCATTCTGCTGACACTCTACTTCTTTCCTTCTTTACCACTTTTGAGGAGTGCACAATCAGACAATGAAAGGATTCAGCACTGCGACAACTGTCAGCTGAAATAGCCTTACGTGAATGCTTATAAAAAAGCAGTGAAAAGTAAAAAGGTTGCAGTAACAGTTCATGAGAACTTTAACCAATTAATGCAAGGAATATCATGCTGAGGGGATGCAAAAGATGTCTTTATATCCCCTCAAGACAGTATCCTCAAATTACTCCCCCCTTGTTCTTATTTCTTTCTTTGTTACCTCTCAAGTAAAAATTCAACCCTACCACAAATCCTAACCATTATTTTGCTGCTAAATGATGGAGCTAGTTCTTATCAGCTCCTTTATAACAAAAGTAATCTCAGTTTTCTGACAATCACAAATTTTCCCCGAAACTGTTAGTCTTTAACTTGTGATTTAGCACATGACTTTCTCTGAGATAATAGGTCGCACGGTCATTGGGGCTGAATCTAAATTTATTATATATATGCATATATGTGCCTCTGTGTATGTGTATGTAAATAGCCTTAGTCAGAAATTAATAATCTTCTTTTATAGCACAAGCAGTGATCTGTATGCATTTTTATGAACTTCAGAAAGGAAGCTCTGGGCGGAGATTTAATCACATGTCATTGTCTGTTATGCATTCATAAAAAGATGAACAATTATGGCAATTGAAGGAAACCTATCATCAACTGAGAGGAAAAGACTATTTTTCTGAAGCATACAAATTCAGTCTTTTATAACAAAATGACTACTTAAGCCTTTAAATCTCTAATCATTACCATTTGCTTCCTAAAATATCCATCTCCCTTTATCTGCACTTAGAACTGAAAACACAAAGCTCTTGAAACACTTCTGGCCTGTGAAAGGGCAGAAGTATTTTTCCCGTTACTTCCCAGTCCTATAGCTGGGCTGTTAAACAGCCCTTCTCTTTTAACTCCTTCAGCACTGCCTGCCCCTATTGAGACACTCACTTTGCCGCTATGACCACCCTTGCCTGCAGATTTGCCCTGGCAGCTGAGTCACTGTCACAGTCTCCAAGGTTGCCTTATGTCACCAAGCCACAGAAAACATCCTGAGAGGGTGTTGTTAGCCCAGGATGATTTCAGGGTAGGTTGGGTCAGATGGCCTCATATGCACTTCAGGGTGACACCACGTTTGCCAATAGCTCCCACAGCTGAGCCCCATGCAGTGATGTGATTGTGCGCTCCAGATGGATGCTCTGGTGTGACCTAGCGGGAAGGGATCTTCTGGCTACAGCCCCAAGACTCTGCAGCAGCATGCAGGTTTTGTATGTGGATAGCTCCAAGTAGCTTGGCTTCCAAGCACTGCCTGGTGTAGTGCATGTGCAAGGGGTGTGATACAGCCTGACATGCGCTGCCGGTCCTCTCACCTGTGCAACTAGACATAGGGACACTGCTGCTCTTCCGCAGTTTGCCCTCAGGCTGCAAAAGCCATTGCAGAGCAAGTGCTCGTTTCCTGGAGGGATGTCTTGGGCAGGCTTCCTCAGCGATCTGTTTGTCATCCTTGCTGTTTGGCACACACGGGAAGCCACCGGACAAGACAGAGCTGTGATGTGGGCTGCAGTGTCATCCTCCTTGCTAATGAGACCCAGCTCCACGTCTCACTTTCTCATTAGAGCAGGGCGGCGTGGAGCCCCATCTTGTCCCGCTCCTCACGGCCTCCTGCCTCAGTCAGGAGGCAGGGCTGCATCGCGCAGCCCGGCGCCGTCCTGCACACCAGCCAAGGGCTGCAAGGCTGCCTGCAAAGGCACAGCACTGCTGGTGCTGTGCAGCGCTACCACTCAGCTCTCAAAAGCAAAACAGCCTCCCTAGGGTGTCCCCCGCATAGCAGGAGGCGTCATACCAGCACAGCCCGGCCCAGGCACAAGCACTCCCAGCTTCCCTGTCACTGGTGGGCAAGCTGGACTGGCTGAGCCGTGGGACCCCTCTGCACCCTTGCAGACAAGCCCCTGCGGTGCCCTTTACTCAGGAGGGTGGTGCTAGTGGGGAAGGGAGGGGATGATTTTGGTAGTTTAACACAGTAGCTTCTTCAACACCTCTTGGAAGAGGAAAGCGTACCCAGTTTGCCACAGCTGAAAAAACAAAGAAAGGAGAGGAAAAAAAAAAATAAGCCATTTCCTCAGAGTTCCTCATTTTCACTGCACTTGTCAGCTGCGACCGAAGGGTCCCTGTCACAGGGTGGGAGGGAAGAAAAACTTGGCTTTCCTCTCTGGGATTCAGTTCTGTAAGAGAGATAGGAGCTCTGCACCTGCCCCTTTCTACAGTCCTTAATCATGGAAACTGGTTTTGGTAGGAGACATCTACAGCTCAGCCAGGCATCCAGCTGCCTTGGCCTTATCTTTAGCCTCAGTTTAAAACCTGCCACCAGTCCCTATTTTAGCTTTACCTTAGGGGTTGATTTGAGCCTGAAAACTGAAAGGGAACCTAGGCTGCATGCCAGCAAAAAAGCAAAGTCTACCTGTCTACCTGCAGACTGGCAGGACCACTCATCTCCAATCCACACAGGTCTCAGCTGCCGAGCGCCAGGACACCGTGACCAGGGAGCCTTTTATCTCTCCCGATGCTCATTTTTGGTGGGCAGCAATGTGATTTACCCTGATGCCAACAGAAAGAGGTTGTCAGGTCTGCTTCATGATGCCACACTTTAGGGGCCATGCCAGCCTGTATTTTCTCATATCACTCACCTCTTCTTCCCTCCTAACCACAGGCATGAGAGAGCAACATCCGCATGGGTCTGTACCACCAGCCTGCACGCAGGCGGGCGCAGGAGCGGTGCCGCATGGGTTGGGGAGAGCAGCTTTCTTTTAATGCCCCTTCTGTGGCACAGATCAGAGCATCGTTGGCGCAGATCGAAACAGCATCTAGCAGCTGGGAATTGACAAGTCCTGTTACGCCAGGGAATTGGCCATACCTGTTACACCAGCTTCATACTACCCAAGGATCCCTGAGCAAATCCCTGAGCAGCAGGTCGCATGGGTTTGCTGCTCAGTCGCAGGACAGCACAGAGCAGCTCTGAGCGCGCGGAGCAGGGACCAGGGCTTGGCACGTCACCTGTGTCTGACGAAACACTATTCAAGCTTGAAGTGAGAGCTGGGAGCGACAACAGACTGTGTTGCAGAGCACGGCTCAGTTATATCCCAAGAGCCTCCCAAGAAGCATGGTAAATCCTGGTGATTGAGAAAGAGAGAGGTCAAAGTGAGCCCTGCCTGTTGCCCATCGGAAGCCTCGTTTTGCCTGACAGTTATGGCTCCCCTCTGCTCCAGGTAAGGCAAAGCAAGCCCGGCTCACTGCGCTCCCCAGCTGAACTTGTGGCTCGGCGTCCCGGAGGAGCTGGTGCTGAGAGCAAGGTTGGAAGGGAGGGCTCAGGAGGATATGGGTGGGACACTATGGCGGCAAGGAAACCCTTGTTCACAGCTCATTCGGAGAGGAAACGGGCACTGATTCCAAGGAAATTGTTTTGTGTTCCTGAGTAATCAGAGGGGGCGGTGGTGCTGGCTGTCCGGCCCTTTCCCGCTGCTGCAAACTGCCGCTGCTGATTCAGGGGGGAGAAAGCACAACCAAATGGCTTCCAGGATCTCATATCTCACTTCTTGCACTGCTGAGCCGAAGTGTGAAATGACCTTCCCCGGGGGCCTGGAGACCAGCAAACCCTGCGGCTTGGCCGCAGCGAGCGCCATTCAGGCAGACTGAGATTCAGCAAAAGGCGTGACAAAAGCAACGGCGGGCGCCCCCAGGGCTTTCCCTCTCCGAGCGCTTCCCAGAGGCACTGCCTCACCCAGCGAAGCCGAGGAGGAAAAACAGGGAAGTGCCCAGACAGAAGCCAGGTTTGCCCTTTGCACAAACCACTCCTTCATCTCAGTCGGATGCGTCAGCTCCCGTGTCACCGAATCACGGAATGGTTGAGGTTGGAAGGGACCTCCGGAGATCATCGAGTCCAACCCCGCTGCCCAGGCAGGGACCCTCACTTCCCCCACCACCCTGCACGTCCTTCCCCTCCCAGGGAGGTGCTCTGACCTCCACAGCACAGGAAATCCCAAGGTGGTTCTTCCTCGGGCCAGCTCGTCCTGCTGCAGCGGGGCTGACCGAGCACGGGCCTTCCCTGCTGCACCCCTTCACCCGGGAACCACGTGTGCAGCACCCAGGAAACCCTCCTGGGAGGCACCATGGGCAGTTTTGCAGACACGCGACGCGCTGCGGCCTCGCAGAGCCCCGCGTGCTCGCCGGCTGCCGCAGGCAGGGGCGGCCGGGGCTGTCCCGGGAAGCACGCGAGCGAGCGGGGGTGTCGCTGCGGCTCAGCCGCCCCGGCGGCCGTCAGCCGCAACCTGCAAGCCCGTGGCAGGGAGCAGGGCACAGGGTGGGAGCTCTCAAGGAAATATTTTGCTGAAAACAAAACTTTCAAAGCCTTTCAACAGCGGCACACTGAAAATAGACTTCAGACTCAAAGGGAGGGGGAATGGGAAAAGGTTGGGGGGGTAGAGAGGGAGAGAGGGAGAGATCAAACGACCGACAACAACCCTGGGGAAAAAAAGGGGCGCAGAGGTTGCCAAAGATTTTTTAAATCCGCTTCCTGCAGGAGCTGGAGACGAGGAGGGCCGGTTTATTGCAGCTTGGCCTGCACGGCGAGCCCGACGAGAGACACTTGAGGCTCTCTCCAAACACAGCCATTCATTACCCGCCACTGCATCCTTCAAAACAGGAAGCGTTGCCAGAGCATTAATTTATCTCTTAATCGCCGTCCTTTTGTTGCTGCGAAAAATGTTTAGTCATAGATTTAATTCCTCTCACTCCACCCCCCCTACATCACGACCACCTCTGATCACAAACACCATGAGGAGACGGGGCCTGGCGGCTTTTATTATTTTCTTGCTATAATTTAACTTTCAGGAGACCGGCTCGCCCGCTCGCAGCCCTTATTAAAGAGCCTTGTGCAGCAGTGAGAGAGCTGCCTCTGGCTCAGGGTGGGAGGGTGATTCTTTGGGATTTCGCCTTGTCATTATTCTTTCTTGCTCTTGTTATTGTCTTCAGCCTCATCCTCCCCAACCCCTATTTACTTTAAACAGATGTCTTATTTGTTCATGCCATGCTGAGGATTTGCCCTGACAGAGAGATCTTTTTTTTGTATTTTGTTTTGCCTTTTTTTTTTTTTTCCCTCAAATGTGTTTTAAATTTTGAGAGGGATCCACGAAACAATAGCAGATGTGTTGTAGCTACAATTAATTGGATAATTAACCTAATTCATGCATTTTATCCTAGGTTTGTGTTTCTTACACAACAGAGTGTGTGTGTGTGAGAACCCAGGGTGGGCATGAGCAGCAGGAAGGAAGGTAGCAGTGGACAAGCGCTGGACGGGAAGGTGCACCAGGGAGCAGGGGCTGAGGCCAGGTACACATTAGCAGGTCCCCAGCCAAGGGAAATGAGCTGGCAGCTCCAGGACAAGTTTGGCCTGGGTCCTGCAGGGAGCTCCAGACAGGCAGATGCAGCCTCTGCCTAAAGATCCCCCGAGTGCCCAAGGCTGCCCGTGCTGCACCCAGGGAGAGGTCAAGCTTTTGGCTCCTGGTTACAAACAGCTAGGCAAGACCTCAAGTCAGCATCCTTTCTGCACGCTTTTTGGAAAAGAGGTGAGCAAAACTGCCCTTAGGGAACTGCAAAGCACCAGTAGGAGTCAACCTTTTATGCACTACAGCTATCAGAATAATAACAATAACAACAACAAAGCAAAACCAGAAAGCATTTTAATGACAAAAAACAGAGATTTTGTCTTTAAAATTTTCAGTAGAATCCATCACAACAAATCATTCACAAAAATAAAACAAAGAAAAAGAAACTCCAGCCCCTTAGATGAGAACAAATGATACTGCTAATTGCAGTGTACAAATGCCAGATATTGGCATTTAACTCTAACTACACTAAATGCAAATGTCAGCTGGAATGTCAGTCCGGCTTCATCGCCCAAGGCAAAATTTCCAAGCCAGACCTAGACGGATCAAAATTTCCTACATTTTTTCTTTTCTTTTCCTGTAGCAGCAGATGAGGGGAGAGAATGGAACTATTTAGTCTTCAAAACAGCTGGGGATGGGAACCCACAGAGATCCTTGTTTATGCTTAACTAACAAATTATGGTAAAAACACAACATCACTAGTAGAGCTTTTGGAGAGAATTATACCCAGAAGAAGTCCTTAGAAGATGTTAAAAAGTTTCTTCTAAATTTCCATCTAAAGAAAAAGGGAAATGTTCTTCAGAACATGATTTTTCTGCTCTTTTTTTTTTTTTTTTTTTTCAACTGTGTTCAGTTTCTTTTCTTGCTTTCTCTTAATCTGGGTGTTGCAAATTGCCAGTTATTGTTTTATTCATTTTTGCGTGAGCCTAACAATATCTGGTGCTTATCTGAAAGTCAGGGCGTCTGGAACAGTGGGTAAAAATGTTACCCAAACTCATGATGAGAAGAAATGTGTATTCAGGACAGAGCATGAACTCTCAGTGTACTTCAAAGAAATATCTATACCAGCAAATGAAGTACATCCTGAAAGACTCAAAGACCAGAAACAAATAAAAAGAATCCCAATGCTTTAATGTTTTATCATAATACATTATGATTTTTAAGGCAGCTGCACCAGCTGGAGTGGGGGGAAAAGCTGAGCCATGATTTATGAATATTTAGGGCTCGTGTTACTG
Source organism: Nothocercus julius (assembly GCA_013398735.1). Lineage (NCBI taxonomy): Eukaryota > Metazoa > Chordata > Aves > Tinamiformes > Tinamidae > Nothocercus > Nothocercus julius. The sequence goes on from VZSV01000037.1 coordinate 3,651,682, forward strand.
GCATCATTAATCACAAATGCTGCTAAATTAATCTACCTTCTAATTTGTGTGCAAGACCTTCATCTGAAAGTAGATGAACACCAGTATTTAGGATACCATTCTCTTCCAGCTCACCAAAAAGTATTGTTTTTAAACTGTGAGCTATCTATGCCATTGTGGACTAGGCCACACTGTCCCACTGTGAGGGCAATCCAGAAAATGGCTGCTCTGCTGAAGGGCGCGTCTAGGACACGACATCAGGGACAAGGATGGAGGCCAACCACGGTTTAGTGCTATGGAGGGTAATCAAAAACTCACCTCTGACCCACACTGAAGTCTACGCTCCAAACAACTGGACTGTTTGAACTTTTTCCAAACCGGTTTCCTCTAACTTTATGGAGGACATTCCTTAAATTTTAATGAAGGCCACAAGTTTTCCTTTCTCCAGTGCTCAGAGACAGAATGAAATAACCACATATGGGAAGGATAAAAAAGGCAGTTGCTGTTGAGGTGATTTTCTAATGATGAACACAGACAAAATGAGAATGTAGTTCCTTTGCAGATCCTTGGTGATAGCTATATACAGACACAGAAACATAAGACTGTTTTGAGAAAACAACTTCTCAAACTCTATTTTTTATTTATAAATGCCGTTTCATATCATTTTCTAAGATTTTGCTCATTCTTCCTGAGCTCTAGAAAATTGCATTTGTGGTATCTAAATTACCTAAATTCATAAACAGGAGGAAATTAAAAATGACTCTGATATGTTGATTTCAAATAGAAGTGTGCATCAAAAAGAAACCTTCTAAGGCATCCTCACATAATGCAATTTTGTAGCATATGCAGAACATCTCAAAATATGGTTTAAAAGCTCCCTTGAACCTCAGACATTAAAACAGGAATGGTCCTATTACTCAGAGATCTCAGTGGTTTCAGGCCTTAAACCTATTGCTAACTAAGGAATGATTTTCTTTCATCCTACAGTACAGAGTGAAAAAGTTCTCCACATTGAGGAAGGGCAGACACATCTACTCTAACAGGTTGATTTGCAAAAAATGATGAAGGCCATTTGAAAGTGATCAGAGTTTTTGATTGCTAGGTGCTGTCCCATCAGAAATGCAGTATCAGACAGAGCGCAGCTGAGGTGGTCAAAGGTGCTTTGTTAATGCAATATATCATATTGATATCACTTTCATGTGCATAATGTATAGTGCTTGTGTATATGCAGGTTCTCTGGAAGTATAAATGAGATGTAAAGAAAAAAAATATAATTGCTAGTTTGCTAATACAGAGTTATTAAAATTGCTAGTTTTGTGTATGTGCAACTGAAAATACAAGCAGACATAGCATGCATCTAATTTCAAAATATAAATTGTTCTGTGTAAGTATCATACTACTTTTATGCAATTTTATATTTCATCAGCTATCTGTAATAACTCTTTACATTTCTAAAATATTCATAAATAAATGTAAGTTGTTATTTTTATCCTCCAGGCAGTTAAACTGCATTTTCTCAAATATTTCCTTCTAACTGATACCCTCCCTTTTGAGGATGTGTCAGTGAATTGAGTCTGGTATTTCCTCAATTAAGATATCAAAAGTGAGTGCAGAAACACGCTCCATGAATTTTTTCTCTGGCACTTCAACCTCTTCCCATACATCCCTTCCTGCCTACCAGAGCAATGCCAGGTTTTGTAGTTTGTCGGAAGCCGAAATGGAGTTGCATGCTGGATTAAGCCAACCTTCATTCAGGTACACAAGCTACAAGGTATCATTGCATTCATGTGCTTACTCAAGAGAGAGAGAAAAAAAAAAAAAAAGTGCCTTTAAGACTAGCATGGAATGCAATGTTTCTCGGATTCTGTGTCATCTTTTCCTCTGACTGCAATACTCCAACAGAGCAATGCAGCAGGGCAAGGAAGAGGGTGAGTTCCATGAGGGTGGGATTGTCCCAGGACCTCCTTTCTAACATGAAATCTTCATTCATCATCATTGCCAGTTAAATATTCATTCCTGTTTTCCATCAGCAAAGGAGAGCAGCATGAGATTTCCTTTGACCTCTAGGACAGAACAGTCATGTAAATTGTCATCCCAGACAAAGATCAGTTTTAAATAACAGGCCAAGGCTCAAAGATCTAAAATGTCCCTTTTCCCTTGCCTCTCCTCCTCCTTTCTTTGGAAGCTCTGTCCAGTCTCATTTCATAAAACTTTTGCAGCTCTGAGCTGTACCAAATTTCACCTGGCAATGCCAGGACAGTTACTGCACACCTATAACACTTTTTTTAGGATCCCAGGACCTTGGCCGTTCTTTTAAAGAAAATGCTTTTCATGACTTACAAGAAAACAGAAATAATTTCTAATCCCTTAAGCTGCAGAGTTAAGGCAAGTTTAAAGCCCACTGCTCTTCCAGTATGGCTTGCAGTCCAACAGAGGAGGAGGGGGTCCACAGCTATTTGACCTTTCAAGAAATTGAAGTATCTCTTCCGACAACTCTTGTTGCCCCCAGAGAGCCACTGATGAAATCTGTCTGTGAAACAAGGGAGCAAAGAAGAGTTACAATTTACTTTTGTTTTTTCCTGGCAGAAGGAAGATAGAAAACAGAAGTGCCACAAAGCTCTGTTTGCCCACTCAGTGAGAGCACACTGATGCAGCTCTGGAGACCAAGGGGTCCCAGTCAGTGCAGTTGTCTGACTGACATCAGGTCCAACTGACTTTGTTGCTGGCCCTCTCCCGGGAGTAGTGGGTGAACGTGGTCTGCAAGGGGGCATGGGAGAAGGGAATAAATGTCTGGCACGAATTATTGAGGGCCATGTACTTTGCTCAAGTTGCAGAGGATCATACTGAGGGGCTGTGAGGCACAGGTACAATGCTTGTATAATGCATAGCAGACCTTGGGGCATCTTCCACTGTCTCATCTAAGACTCCTTCCCCAACAAAGCCACTTACCTTATACAAATTGCCTTGTTGACCAATATTCAACCTGTCGTAACTGCACTAGTCCAGCCAGGTGTTGGGCTATTCCTTCCCACACTCCAGCTAAGCTCTGCTGCTGCTGCACCCTTCCTTGCCCACTCCCCTTCTGCTTTGTCCAGGCAAAGAGGAGACAAGTTACGTCCACATGCATGAACTGATGATTAGACAGAAGTGAAAGGAAGACTCTTGTTCTGTGTTTCTCCTTTGCTTGGATATTTAGGCTAAACTGCAAATGCAGACTTCAGAAAACACTTCCTTTGATTAAAACATCCCAGCAGATGTTTTATTTAAGAAATCTGGTATGTGGTAATTAATATTAGAGGCCATGTTTTCCTGCTGAGCAGTAGTGTATGGCAGGAGCTTCTCCTTTTCCTTCACTGGGACAGCATGAAGTCTGCGTCAGTGCCATCCAGTAGTAAGGAGGGTCAGCTCCTGGCCTTGCAAACACACCTTCCAAGTTAGTAAAGACTTTGTCACTGGAAAGCCTAACTCGATAATCAAGTAAACAGTGTCATCAGTCTTAGAGAGATGAAAAGGACTCCAGTCATAGAGGAGTAATCTAGCATTGCTATCAGCTCTAACTGCCAATATTCCTAGCATGAATATATGCCTCTTTCAGAGTGGATTCACTTCCATATTACTGTCTTTTTTCCCCATGATCTTCTCTTTTCTTTGTTCTTGCCAAGATTGTCCTTACCACAGATCCACATTCCTTCCTGCTCCATTTTTTGGCTTAGAGTATGGGCATGGAATCAACAGGCTGAATGTTATCAACAGACTGACTTTCACCCTCATACTCATCTGTGCAGTACATAAATATTTCCCTCAGGACCCATTTTAGTTAACTTAAAGTTATAAATCTAGCTTTCACCAATCAGGTAGTCTCCTTACAAAGCTTTTGTAGTGAGATTTCTTGTCCAAAAGAGATTCATCCCACTGCTCACCTCCATTTCAGGAGTGCCCATCTCTGGACACTGAATAGTGGAGGGAACTTAAAGAATGATCTCAACACAAAGATTTCCTTTGGTTCATAGCTTAAGAGCATGAGTCTACTGGGAGGTCAGAGGCTTGGGGCAGAGTGGCTGGGGAGCTGTGAGGCAGAAAAGGATGTGGGGGTGTTGCTCAACAGCCGGCTGAACATGAGCCAGCAGCGTGCCCAGGAGGGCAAGAAGGCCAACAGCATCCTGGCTTGTATCAGGAACAGTGTAGCCAGTAGGACCAGGGAAGTGATTGACCCCTTGTACTCCGCCCTGGTGAGGCCCCACCTTGAATCCTGTGTTCAGTTTTGGACTCCTCACTACAAGGAAGACATTAAGGTGCTGGCGCATGTCCAAAGAAGGGCAACAAAGCTGGTGAAAGGACTGGAGCACAGACCTTATGAGAAGTGGCTGAGAGAGCTTATTAGGGGTTATTTAGTCCGGAGTAGAGGAGGCTCAGGGGAGACCTCATCACTCTCTACAACTACCTGAAAGGAGGTTGTAGGGAGGCAGTGGTCAGTCTCTCCCCCAGAATAACTCCAGACAGGACAAGAGGAAATGGCCTCAAGTTGCACCAAGGGAGGTTCAGGTTACACTTTAGGAAGAATTTCTGCAGAGAAAGAGTGGTGAAGCACTGGAGGCTGCCCAGGGAAGTGGTGGTATCATCATCCCTGGCAGTGTTCAAGAACAATGTAGATCAGACAATTAGGGACATGGTTTATCAGGTGTGATGTTGAAGGGTTTACGGTTGGACTCAATAATCTCAAAGGTCTTTTCCAACCATAATTATTCTATGATTCTATCATTTCCTGTGTTTTATATTTCTCTTTTGTTCCTAAGCCATTGATAACAGCCTCTTTTACCAGAACAGGTAGCAGAAACCCACATGTGGTGCTGAAGAATCCTAGTGCTTTATGTTAATATTTTGCAATATGATGACCCTTGGTAGTATGAAACCCAGCTGTCCTGGCCCATGCAGGAAGGCTATGGGGAGCATTTGACATACATGGAAATGGAAAGTTTGGCATGTACCTGTATCACCAAAGCGCATGTACCCTTCATCTTCCATTTGCACCCTCAACTCTTCTGCATTAACACACCTACATGTACACACGCCCAGCCCAATTTCCTGCTTTGTGGGTATAAATTCATGTGCCAAAAAATGTTCATTTTTTACCCTCTCTTAGGTCAGTCTTGTCCAAAGCAGAAAGCAGAAATCTAGCAGGCAGCACATATTTAATCATGCAACAATTTGACTGTCGTGGAAACATGAAGCAACTGAGAAACTGCATGTTCCCCCTTGTCATAATTTGTTATGTGACCATCAGCATGGAGGGAGAGGTTCTGACTGACATGGGAACTCCAAAAAAAAAAAAAATGTTCATAGCAATAGCTTTCTTCATTTGTGGCTGGATTCTCCCTCTGTACAATCAGGATGAACTGCAAGAGACAGAACTGCACATCATCTTGAACTACATCTGAAAAGACTACGCTTCTTCCATTTCTAAGGAGGCATTTGGCTCTTCTGAGTTTCTGGGAAAAACCTTCCAGAATTAAGACCTCACTTCTAACAGAAAAGACTTGCTCCCACTGTGGCATGCTACATTCCTAGTTTTTGCAGAAAAAAAAATCTGTCAAAGTATTTTTGGAGCAAAGCAAATAAATGCGTTCATAAAATATCATCAAGTCACTCTGCAGGGCTATTTTGAGGTGAGGGGGATATCTGAGGGTTTTTTTGACTGTCTGTAAACATCTGAAGTGCCATTTTTAGTGGATTCAAAAAGAAAAAAGAAGGTAGCAATTTCAGTACAAACAGAGTCACATCAGTGTGCAGATGGTGAAAGCTCCAGCCAATAAACATAGCATGAGAGGCCAGTAATGATCAGAAGCAAGTACAGCTATTGCACCTGTATTAATCTGCTACATGAACATTTTAAAGGCCTGGTGCCAAGTATATTAAAAATGATGCCAGATTCCCAAGACCCTTTGTCCTCTCGAAGCCTTCCTTACCATGGCTGGCTCCAAGGCTTTCTTCTTAACATGGCTCTTTCCAGACATCCCAAGGGGGGCTATCCCAATTGGGGATCCCCAATATTGGGAGATCCCAGTGGTGGGCTAAAAACACCCCAAAATCATAGAACCATTATGGTTGGAAAAGACCTTTGAGATTATCGAGTCCAACTGTAAACCCTTCAACATCACACCTGCTAAACCATGTCTCTAAGCGCCTCATCTACATGTTTCTAGAACACTGCCAGGGACAGTGACTCCACCACTTCCCTGGGCAGCCTATTCAATGCTTGACTATTCTTTCCCTGTAGAAATTCTTCCTAACGTCTAACCTGAACCTTCCCTGACACAACTTGAGACCATTTCCTCTTGTTCTATCTGTAGTTATCCTGCAGGAGAGATTGACTCCTGCCTTCCTACAAGCTTCTTTCAGATTGTTGTAGAGAGCAATAAGGTCTCCTCTGAGTCTCCTCTTCTCCAGACTAAATAACCCCGGCTCCCTCAGCCGCTCCTCGTAAGCTCTGTGCTCAAGCCAATGCCCAGTCTTGACTCTGAATGGAGTGTCAGGAAGGTTTCAGCTGTATCATGCAATCAAGAGCACAACTGTTACACTGCGGCTGCACAGAGGCACTGCCAACTGTCCAGCAGGTTAGCTTCAGTCTAATGCTGATGATATTGAGGTCTCTGCGTCTTTTTCTCTTAAACACAAAAGCATGTAGGAACCTACAAGAAGTCAGAAGTTCACAGGCTCTCTGATACTTACTTGGATTGATGTGAGCCTTTGGTATGGAAATTTTGCTAGGACAGGCTTTCTCATGAGTGCGCCACACTTTCAGTCTGGTTGAAAATACCACATAAATAACCTTTCTCATGGTATTTCAATATTTATTTTCTGGTTCCTGTCCAGCCCTAAATCAGGAAGTGCAGAAGCGTGAGAAAATTTTATAAAGAGAAAAAAAAAAAAAGCCTAATGATGGTTTTTGAGTCTCAAAAAAAAGCTTCTGTTCTGCTTGAGTCTGAGGCAAAAGATTTGTTTTCTTCTTGTTTTATTCCAACAGATCCATCCATTCTTAGCAGTTTCTGCAAGAGTTGTCACATAGCTGTGAAAATATCAGCAGTGAGGCTAGGGCAAGCCTCGCTGGTGCCTTCTGAAGCACCACCGGTCTCTTTGTGTGCTTGTTCCCAGCCTCTGCATGAAGATATTTAATATTTATCTGCCTTTGAAAAGTTCTGTAAGATTTTTGGATGAAACCTCACATGCAAGGGTAAAAGATTATTATAATTAATATCCCTTCTTTCTTATACCAGCAAGTGTAACTGAGCCTGTACATATCCCTTAAAACTTTTAAAGGAACCCTTTCACAGTGAATTAGGATATGATGTAATGTCTATGCATTGTTAAAAGGACTAAAGTGTAATAAACATTTGTTTTAATGAACAAAGAAAAGAGATGTAACTCAGAAGACCCACAGGGAGATGTGTCATATAGAGTTGCCATGTTTGCATACATGCTTTTTTCACTACAGTCAGTTTTAACAAGGATAAAATACTATTGACATTAAATCACATGTCATTGTTTTTTATTTTAATGAGCCTCAGAATTGCAGAGGTGTTCCCAAAGACATAATGGCTACATCTGTACGAATAAACTGAATGTGTCTAGGACTGCAGTGTGGCCCAAAGGCCAACTGGCACCAAAAAGCCTACCTCCATACCACTGAACTCTTTGTGCCTCCAGAACAGCAGGGCCACATCCAAGCCACCTACTGGGAACCATCCCTGGCCCAGGCAAACTCTGGAAAAGTGCCAGGAAATGTTTGGGAGACCGTTAGCTGGCGTGCAGCTCAGCCATGCCAGGGACTGTTCAAACAATTAAGAGTGCAGACATGCGAGTGCCAGGGCCTGGCACCATTCCCTGGCTCTGTTTGATTTATTAATATCGAGTAGCCATGTGGCCTGCAGAGCCTTTATTGCTGGTGACAGTACCGGGAAAGGGGAAAGTTGGGGTTACTTTTGCAAGGCTGGCAGATAGAAAAAAAACAGACTTATTGGGTTCTTTTCTTGTAGAGGTCACATGCTTTATATGAAAATTCTTAAAAGACAATTGGCATGGGAGCCTGCAATGCCATTTTGGTTGAGCTGCACTTCAAAGGATGGTAGTGATTTGAAAAAGGCTTCACACTCAAAAATAATTGGCACTGAGGAATATCTTCTCAAAGTCCTTTTGCTTATTTGCATTTTATTGATTTATATTTAACCGGGGGCAAAAATCATCCTCAGAAGTCCACCCAGTCCCATTCAGTTCCTAGAAGGCCAAGGCAGTGCCTTTAAAACTCATAGGGAGCAGAGAACTAGGACACTTGACGCAAACACTTGAAAATTCATTACAAATAAAACGAACTCTTGTGCTTTGCTGTTGTCAAAATGATGTCTATTTAAAAGCCTCATTGAATGGTGCTCTATAAAGACATGTTCTTCCTTTCATGTTTTCCTGGAAATAATCTGATAGTATATGGAAAGCAGGGGGTGTAATTGTGTGCCCATCCCAGGTTACTGAAAATTTTTTCCAAAAATTTTCTAGCATTAGACAGAAGTTAGCAGTACCACATGTGCACAGCAGAATCGTCTTTCTTTGACCTATGACAAAAGCCCTGTGAGAAAATTAGATCAACAAATGCTAAAAAAAGTCTTTGATACTTTACACACAGCTGAATGTAAGAAATACTGCCATTCGAATCAACATCAGTAGCATACATGAATGCAGCTCTTTCTCGCTTGAGAGACAAATGCTGGTTCACTTAAAATAGAAATTACTTAACTTTCTCACGTTGACACAACAGTGGATTGACAGGCTGAATAAGCTTCCAAACACTTCCGTAAGAAGTTGTGTTAATAAATGATAGTCTAGGAACAGACAGCCATGAATGTGCCTTCCTCCACTCATTATTATGTATTATCTGCCCTGCAACGGAGCACAGTGCAGGGTCCCCGGGCAGCAGGTACATCACTAAGTGGATCAAAGGGCTGAGACTGGTTCAGGAGGCCAGGGCTCAGCTCCTGCTATTGCTTACGATTTTAACACTCTTCCTCCTTACCTTGAGGCTTCATTCACCAAAACACGTACTCTCTGAACTGCGACTATGATTTAGGCCCTAAGCTGGTGCTGTAAGATTTTTCTGCATAGGTATGTGCTATTGCTCGAGGCCTGAGGCCGTCTTGTACCTGTTTTCAACCAGCAGAGCCTCTCAGCTGCTTGAATGAATATTTAACTGGAGGATTTAGCCCTTACTTGGAAGACCAGCCAGGCTTCTAGACACTAAGGCAAATGAGTTATTTCGGCCTTGTTTCCTTTCTGTCTTGTTCTCACTTTCACCTACTTCTGCTTTTCTTATTGAAGCCAGTTCTGGAAGTGCTGAAAAGGCAGGAGAGCAGCTGTTCTCCCAGGGCCCTGTGAGCCCCCGTCGCCTCTGGGAAGCCGTGGGGATGGCTGCCTCCTGCCAGCTGCCAGCCTAGCGGGTTCAGGAAGTCCCAGTGGGACCGAAAAGCACCTGGACTGAAACTGGCTGCACTTCTGAATGCCGCTTAACAGCTCAGTTTCCTGGCTTGATTGTCATGGTATTTGGGGCATCCTTCCCTCTCTTCCCCTTCACTCAGGACAGACTGCAGGGCTTTTACATCAGTCAGCGGATGTCCGCACGTTAGCAGGACACGGCAGCGTTTCTGGGACTAAGAGCTGACCGGCGTGGACGCCACAGCTCAGCTCCTGAGGTGAAGCCGTCTTTGCAAAGACTCGCTCGATTGCCATACAACACGCACAGCCAGAGACAGTGAGCTCTGCCAAATACTGCCTTAATTCTGTATAATAGCTAGCCGTCTACAGGGAAACAAAAGGATATTCCTGTAACAGGGACTCAGCTTTCTTGTAAACCCCAACATTTCGTGTGGGGTTTAGCTTTAAATGTGTTTTCTCCCAGAATTTTGGCAAGGCCTGGTGGTGCAATAGGAAGCTTAGGAGCTATAAGAATGCGTAAGGCCAGTCCTTGATCCGTCCTGTAACCTAAAAATACAGGCTGATTCCTGCAATGGTTATTTTAGTACCAGACAGCAAACTGCTTCCTTGAGATGAAAAGACTCAAATACCGGTACCCTCCTCATAAACAGGATCTTGGTATATATGGAGAAGAATCAGACAATTTAGACTCACACAAGGCTCACACAAATGCAGACACAAACATACACAAATGTGCCAGCAAGGCAAGATAAGCGACACAGCCCTTCAGAGAAATTTCCCATTCGTCATTTCTCTTCAGGTAAGATAAGTAAATAATAAAAAAGATTTTTTTAAAAAAAAAAAAGAAAGAAAGAAAATGGTGAGGCTCTCCCTTCTCCTGCATTTGAGTGCTACCAGTCTAAACTTGCCCTCCCAGCCTTCCTATACCTGAAAGAATATGATTGTAGGAAAAAAAATGCCAAGATTAAGTAGCTCCTTAATACAGCACCCAGTGTTTTCCTTGCTTCATACCCTGAAAGTTGGTCCTGGCTTACCTAGCTTATATAACAACAGATGAGAAAACAAGACTAGAGGGAAGGCACATTACTCACAACATATACTGAATATTTTCTGTAAGAGAACTCTGATTGTGCATGTTTGAATAGCATGTTTAGGCATTGCAATCAACCCTGTCAACACAGCAAGGAGGGATGCATTTCTGAGGAGTCCTCAAGTCATTTTAGGAATAAGGCTTTGCCTATGGCTGTTTTTTTCAGTCAGTTATTGCTTCACCGTCTATCTTGTATGCCATGTTTCCATAAATATTTGGGAGTACTCAACATTATTTCTGAAGTAAACATCTCTGATGTTAACAAAAACTAAAAAACAAAGATTTGACTCCCTATTTATTTCCAACACTAGGATTTTAAGAGCAGCTTTGATGTGCAGAGAAGAGGCATGCACATCTGACACCAGGTTAATCACCTTTTGAGAGCTAGTTTCAAACATCCAGCTGCCACTCTGAGATCTGAAAGTAATGACGGTTGTGTAGGCTTTGTAAATGTACAAGAGCATAGTGAGGGTTTCTAGATGAATAAATCTCCTCCCACCACTTATGACAATGCCTTTACACTCATTATTCAGAGAAAACGATGTTCAAGTTAATAGATGAACCTCAGGGTGTTGAACCTGCATCCATTTTTATATAGAAAAGGAACGGCTGAGGCAAATAGTCAACCCATGGTTGCAAGAAGAGTGAAGAGACTGAATCTCCACTCTAACTGGTGGAGCTACTGCAAAGATGACGAAATGCTGAAATCTCTCCTGGCAATGGATGCTGGTAGAGGCATGAGTGGTTCCTACCCTGGTGTTGGGTGGTATGACATTCTGCAGGAGGTACAACTACCTCGAACACCTCCAGAGCAGAGCAGACAGCATCATTTCAACACGTGTGCATACCTCAGGGACTTTCATACTCTTTAAGTCTGCAGAATTGGTCAAAAACCTTACAAGGCAATTTTCATGTGTTTATCCAGCTGTTTGTCTTTCATTTCCAGGTCCAAGAAATGCAATATGGTACCAAAGGCAACAACAAAAATTATGTCCTTTCACACCTAAGAAAAGGTTCAATACAAATTTGTTTTGCTCTCAGGTTAGGGTTGGGCAGATGCAAGGGTGTTGTTTCTGATTTTATCCAAGCTGCTTTATTCCTTCTTTGCTTTTGTGCGCTTGTTGTCTTTGGGAGAGCATTCCTCACAGTAATAAGGCGGCATCTTCCCAGACCGCCTCCAGGCTACCACTGACATTCATGCTACAACCCATCCCCAGTCAGAGGGTGAGCAATCAATTATAGATAATCAACAACTTCATAAAGCATTTTTTTCCTTGCAGACCAAGAGTAAGTGAAAAATAAAAAAACATAATAATTGCATCAGGCTGGCACAGACTTATTACCAGAAAGGAAGCAGATGAAGAATGCAGTTTTCCTACATGGATTCCACACTGTCCTGCTGCCATCAGCGGTTCCCAGGGCAGAGAGCAAATGTGTGTTTGAGCACATCATTAATGGTTGTATCATGATACATAGGCAACAGGAGCTGGATTTTGTTGTTACAGACTCCCTCCCCCACGGTATTTCTCTTCTTGTGGTTATTTTTCCTTTACAACCTGTGCAGTGTTCTTCTCGTGTATTCCCCAGCACGTGCACACAACATTTTCTATGCCTGCTACTTTGCAGGACGCTTTGAACAGGCTCAGTAAAAACACATTTATGCCAATGCTGGCTTCTTTTGTGAGAGCAGAAACAGTCTGGCCCCTTCTTACAGACCTCCTGCTGCTTTGCGTGTGTTAGAGCTGGTTAGAGAGCCTTTGGTGTGCCCTGCCAGCAAGCACACTCCTCTGCTGCCCTCGCCTTCTCTTATTTTCCTTGCCCCAAACTTAGGAAATAATTAGCCAAGAAAAAGTAATAAAGCAATATCCAGTGCATTTCTGAGGCTTCCGACAGCTGTTGGCAGCCGTGCTGACAGCCCTGGTGCTGCTCGGCTTCCCTAGAGAGCTGTGTAAGCCTTCCCTTTTTGGTCCCCTCTTCCGCCACACACCTGGGATGAGGTCAGATGAAGAGGAAGGAGGATGTGCAGCATCAGCCTCTTGCATCGCGTGATACATTTCCCTCTTGGCAGACAGAGCAAGCCTCTGCGGTGTCACAGTGTGGCACTGCGAAAAGCCCTGCCTTAATGAATAGGTAGACTGCAGGTATAGGCTGTAAATAGGTTCTGTAAAGCACTAGTAAAGGAGCATACCACTGTGGTGGCACTTGCCTCAGCCAGAAGAGCTACAAGTTACTAGAGCAACAGCAGAAAAGGGTATCACAGCCTGATGAGATCTTTCGAGTGAATTTGTGATGTGAGAGGGCCTGGAGCACCAGGTTTGCAGGCTGCAGGGGTCCTTGGCACAGAGGCAGGCAAGGGGACATTTCTCCACCTCCCACCTCTTCAGAGAGATGGCCAGAGGGAAGGAGACGGCTCCTTTGCTGTCTCCTCTCAGGCCTCAGCCGCTCCCCGGAAAGCCACTTCAAAGGGTCAGTAAATCACGATGGCAATAACGAAACCTTTTTTCCAGTAAGTGCAAAGTACTGCACTGCAAAAATACTGGCAGAGAGTATAGTAATACTTTATTCTTAGACAAGGCCAGGCATAAACAAGAACTCTTAATGGAGCTGAGAAAAGGGCTTTGCAGTCCATTTAGCTACCTGCTGAGCCTAAACATCTTTGGTTGCTTGAAAATACAGATAGGGCCTGTTTCTTGTGTACTTCCTCTACATAATGAGAAGAGACAAAAATAGAGAAGGTGTGACATGCCCTGGCAGAGTCCTTCAGGTGTCATCTCATTGCTACAGGATTTCTGGTTAAGGACATTTTTGAGGTAGCATCCCTATGGGATTAGCTCTTTGGTAACATGTCATCTTGTCATCTGGTCCCATCTAGGGAATTCTGTGCAAAGGAGCGCAAGAGGAGCAATCGGGATTTTCTGACATCCCAGGGAATCTCCATTTCAGGGCAGCACAGTGTGGGGCCTTCCTTCTGTTATCTACCATGCCATATACATAATATGGCATATGTTCACTAGTTTCTTACTGATAACATATGATTGCAATATCCTTATCCGATTAGCAAGCTCGAGTATGCTTGATTTGCATTGTATCTCAATTAATTTTACCCACAACCATTGATGTCTAAGTCCTCAAACAATGCCCACGTAGCTCCCCAGGGCATTGTTTTTATTCCACCAGGGAAGAAGATCATTCTCCTCTCGAATGATGTTGCTTCGTTCTTTATCTTTTCCTAGAATTTATTTCCTTAAAAAGATTTTCATTGTCAATAAATGCAATAATCTTCACAACCTGTTTGACCATTTAATGTGTCCTGACAGCTGTTTTTTTCAGAATTTACCATTATATATTTTAATCTTTATACCACTTGTTAGATGTTGATCGCTGGATGCCAAATACTGATTTAACATTTAAAGGATATGTCCACTGAGCAGACACTCTGCAAAACAGAGTGCAGGTGCAGAGTGCCACACTTACAGACCTGAAATATTCTGACCATTTGTGGCCCAGGCTGTACCTCTCCAGAAGGCTGTATCACTATGTCCCACAGGCCTCTATGACCTGCTCTCTGCACCAGGTACTGCCGGGTAACACTCACTGAGAGCAGTTAAGAGAAATGGTTGAGGATGGTTTGCTTTCACTACTGTTTAGCCTGATTTCCCTTCACCTCCCACCTGGCAGGGTGGACTAGAAGATGCATTCAGTGATGGTTTTGCCCATCCTTTCTCTTTAGCCCTGCCTAGGGCTACCTAAGGCCCCTGTGTGCCACTTCACCAATATTTCCCACTGCTGTCAGCGAGAAGGTGTTTCACTCCATCAGCACATCTTCCTTCAAGGCTGTTTTGCTCCAACAGGACCAGGGAGAAAGCCCCCTGCACCAAGGGTCAGCCACTGAGCTTCTCAGCTCCAGACGCTCTTCCCAACAAGTGACCTGCAAGTGAAATTCAGGAGAAGTAGTATCCAGATCGTCATCTGGTATAAATCAACAAAGCTCCATTAAAGACATTAAAGCTCTCCTGGTTTACACCATCTGGGAATTTGGCCACAGGGGAGAGCTTCTTAATGTTCAATTTTTAGCCTTTATCACAGATATACATGGGAGAGAAGCTAGCGCCCTATCTGCTCTCAGCGAGCGTTACCAACCCCTACAGAGATCAATAGGAGCTCCCTGCTCACATCAAGAGCAGAATGATACCCTAAAATTAGCATGTGTTTGAATCAGTGCATTGTATCTTGTTTGCAGACTAGTAGCTCTGTGTAGATATTGAGGGCATAGGAAAGCTAGCCAGTTTAAACAAAGTAAGAATTGACCCAGATTTTTGCTATGCAGAAACTGATTTTTTGGATAGGAGAAAAAAGAAGAGGTGTCCAAAAATATTTATGTATTTATGTATTCATTTCATTATTTTGTGCTCTCTGGTGCCCTTCTTAGCTCCAGCAGAAAAGAAAATGATATAGCAAAATTTAATGTACTTGCAACTTGGACAACACCAGGAAGTGCAAGGACTCTGGCCCTTGGAACTAGCAGCTTCTGCTCTAATTTAGAGACCAAACAGACACTGGCTTTGAGTGGTTTATCTAAATCCTCCAAAGCTGTGCCCATCAACTAGCTATAAGATCAGGCAACTCCTTCACTAGGCTAGAGCATCTCAAAAAGAGAAGTGATAATTTGCTATACAGTGTTTAACATAGTTCAGCATGCAGTTTCACAATGATATTTTAAATTGCAAAATGAAAGAAATACTGAGTGAAATGAAAGGATATATATTTATTCTTAGTATTTATTATAGCAATAAACTCCCTTAGGGCAATACCTTTTTCATCTAATATAGGGAGTACCAAGTGGGGGCTGGGTAATGGACACTTTATGAATGCAGCCTTGCCTTGAGTGACTGATTGCTTAATCATTAGGTTGAAAAAACGAGACAGGCAAAAAATAAGAAAGTAAAAATATACAATAATGGCCATGAGTACAGTATGATTATATATCAGTTTCAGCCAGTTAGTAGCTAAATTTTATTATATGTCACCATTACACAGCCTCTTCCTTTAAGAACATTTTTGTAATGTTTTATAACTTCTGTAGCTTACTGAAGAATAACAAAGCATCGCACCCTGCTTTGTAGTTTATCTTCCTCTAGACTAGCTGAGATTTTTTTTTGTCCTTGTATATTTCTGTTTCTGTGAATAATATTTTTCTTGCTGGAAGAAGGTAGAGGGTGTATGCAGAGAACTGTTTCCTCTAGGTCCTAGCGCACTTCCTCCATCTGTCCTTAAGCCATGAGAGAAAAAAAAAAAAAAAAAGCAAGTTGCTATTTCACAATGGAAAAGTGCAAACACTCTGCTTGCTTTCTGCTATTTTGTCAGTGGTATCTTTTTCTCATTCACCATAGCTATATATCTTAAAAAGAAAATCCAACACATTTCATGGGCAAATAATTCACCATAATAATATAGCTTTAAAAAAATCCAACATATTCCATAGGCAAATAATTAGAGATCCAATGAAAAGAGAAATTAATGAGATGAACTGGTCACTGGGCACAGTGTGGCTCTTAGTGAATTTATCTGCTGATTCCCCTGTTTTGAATAATACACATATTCATCATGCAATTGCTTCAAGGGACAAGTTCTCATCCAGGTCCTCTGTGCATCTTAAGTAGGCAGGGTTCCCTTGAGAGTCCCGGAGGACTAAATTTATCCTTGATGTAAATTGTACTCAGTGAAACCACTGAGAATCACAATGAATCTGACCCAAGGAGAGAGACTCTCAAGAGCTCCATTTAATCTCTGTTGCAGCATGGTTCTCCCAAGGAATCTCCACTGCCATCCATCTCTCTAATACACGTAATAAATAATTTACTCACAGATATAAGGGAGCACTTTACTTCTATCTGCTAATGATCTTAGCACTTAGAGTGGCCCTACTATGCTTAGAGCCTCTTTACATTGCCTGGGAGACGCAAAGTGCCATTATTGTAAAATGAGAATTAGGCCCAATGAGACAAGAAATAAAGAGGAAGTGCTATAGGAAGCATTTAGAATTACAGAAAAAAAATCCTTAAGTCTTTCACCTTGTTATGGAATGCCTTTTGTCCATATAGTACTTTTCAGAGCAATCTGGGGGTAGATCTTTAGCTACATAAACACTCCAGGTGACATTTATGTCTATTCCAATATCTAGTCAACCCTCCACTTCTGAGGGGTAAGCCCCTCTCAGGCTCACATCGGTATCTGAGACAGGAGGCATGAATCACCTCTCAGGTTTGTCCCTGTTTCTCTCTTGTTTTATTACAGATGAAGCCTGGAGCATTTGCCAGGAGGTTAACTAGCTAGAATCAAGCGAGATGGACGCCACTCCCAAACATCTGCTTGCGCTCCATCCTGATACTGTACTCCGTTATTTGTGGTTGTATCCTTTCTCCAGGCCTAGTGTTTGCAAGGAGTAACCGGCAGAGGTCTGAAGCCAAACTCGCCTCTTACCCCTTCACCCTGGCCAAAGGGAGGATGCGAGGTATGTTGCAACCCACTTTGGCTCAAAATGACCCAAATGCTGACCCTTCCTACTGAATGCTATTCCAGTCTAAAAGCTTCCAATAAAAGGAAGGCTTTCATGATAGCTTTAATATCTCTTTTTAATTTCCTCCTTGATCTGCCCTTTTTTATTGCCCTAAGAAATTCATTTCCATCTCTGGCACTGCACCTTTTAAGAACTGATTTAAAATTAATACGTGAATAAAACAATATAAATAATGTATGATTGCTATATTTAATATTTATAGCCCTTAAATGAGGAAAGATTGCATACCTGCAGATGGTTTGCAAAAGGACTATGGGGCCATACTACTAGACTGTAAGCAGAGATGCTACCTGATGCTTCCTGCCTTAATAACTTCTGTATTTCAACCAGTTACAGATTTGTCAAACTACACTCCTAGACTCATTCTTTCCAAACCAGATATTTCCTTCAGAGTGATGTTTTTGCTGACATGCGTATTCTGAAAAAAATCTTCCAAATAATTCAGCTGTTAATGAGAATAAAAACAGGAGGGGGGAATGTGTTATTTGCTGATATTCTGGCTGCCATTCAGTGAGGAAAACTAGTAGCACTGTGCTGGAGAGTCAGGACTGGACAAAAATGTAAGCAATCTATCTTGTGATGTCCACGTGAAAAATCCCCTACTCCTCCAAAATTGGTGATGTGCATAAGCAGTTGAATCTACCCAACACAGACTGCCAGAGCATCACAGCTGTGTTTCCTTGCACAGGGCATGCACCAGCCAGGAGTGTGTCTGCACTCCTGTGCATCAGGACAAGTACCAGCTCCCAAAGCGAAGGCTGGAGCCTACGTCCCCTGTGTGCTCCGTGTGCCCCTGCACAGATTGAGGGTCCCTGATTCGAACTGAAAGGGGAAATGGGTCAGATTAAGGAAAGTAAAGGGGCTGAGGGAGGACAGGGGTCGAAGTGGAAAGTGAGATCACAGGGTGCCAGGGCAAGGACCAGAGTGGTAAACTGGGAATTAGAGTAGGATACCAGAGGGCTGAGGATACTGGGATTTAGAAAAACTGGGAATTTAGGAGTAGACAGACTTTGAGATGGGGAAGAAACACTAAAATGGACCAATGCTTTTCATCCAGCTGCCTCCAGGCACCCCAGTGTGCCCTCATCCTTCCTACCATGTCCAAGCAATGGGGGATCATTACTCAACCACTGAGCCCCCTGTAGCTAGCACACACTTAGCCCCAGGAGAGCCATGGGTTTCTTCAAGCAAGCAGACACACAGTGGTCAGGTTTTTTTCAGGTTCAGAACATACCTTCGCTTTTTTAATCTGGAAAAGAAAGCAAGAGATAACCCAGATATTTAGGAAACAGCTCATATCCAAAAGTGCCGTCTCTCAGCCTCACACTCCCTGTGAATGCTCCAAGCAGGTCCTTCCTTCCCAGTGCCCCATCCAGTATCTTTCCCCATGTCTCCCAGGCATCTCCCTGCAAGGCAAGCCTGGCTGTCCCTTTTCATCTTCTGCCCATGGACTCTCCAGCACGCTCCTCTGTGGCTACCAGCTACCCACATCCCCCTGCTATCGCCTTCTTCTTCCTTCAGCCTTTGGTAACTTTCTGCTGCTCCAGTCCCTTGGGAATAAACATAAACTTACAGTCTTCCGACAAGGATCATATACCATTTGCCTTACTCATTGCATGCGGATTTCATAAGCAGAGCAGACTGGCAGGGATGATGATCAAAGGGGAAAGGAGAGGGTATTGGGACCAAGAGGCAAGTGTTCACAGGACATGCTTGGGTTCCAGCGAGCGAGGAGTTAATTCTGGGCTGAGCCATTGCACAGGTGTAATGAGCCAGGGCCAGGGACTGATCCTGTCAAGGAGGGAATACAGGAAACTTTCACTCTTTAGGAAGGAAGACAGCCTTGAGAGAGGATTGTTTCACACCCGATGAGTGCAGGACTCATTTGTCCATTAGAGCAGGAATTTCGCCTTGCTTTCTAATGATCCAGTAAAGTGATCCTTTTGTTTCAGTCATAACCAGTGTGCTTTCAAAGGTCTCAGATATAGCACCAATGAGGATACTTCACTGATGCAAAAGTTTTTCTTTCAGTGACTTTCCCCTACCTGTTTATTCAGATTTGTTTTCACTGTGTCCTCACAAGCCCCTTCTATTTACTAGTCATGATTAGCAGGGAGAAAAGGGAATTCATGATATTATCATGCCAGTGACGTCCTGAAAGAAGTAATATCTGGGGTGTTAGGAGAGAAAAAATTGTTCCAAAGGCATTTGGTGTGTCTCTGGCGATGGCTTTTGGAGTCCATCACTAATCTTTTTTTTTTTTTTTTTTTTTTTTTTTTGGAACTATTATATGGCTGTGCAATAGCAGAATAGCCTTTTCATGAACAGTGTAGAGGTTTAGAGGTTACAGGAGCCCCCTGCATGCTGTTGATCAGTCCAGACTTTGCCTCTTCTGGAGCCCTTATCTCACCTGTTCTGTTGTTTCCGGTGCCTCCCTAAGGTGAAGAGATGTTTATTCATTTCGTGGGTGATTTGTATAACACTAGGCAATAAGGATTTCCAAATATTTCTGCTAATATCAAAGAAGCATTGGCATTTCTACTGGAACTGGCATTTCTAGATAAACAAAAGGACATGACACTCCAGCATCGGGAGATAAATGGCCAGAGGTAAGACACTTCTGATATATTTTAAAATAATGCATGGGTCTTATCTTGCCCCAGTGTCAGATTCTTTAAAAGAAGGATCTGTCTGAGCACTGGAGACTGATGGAGTATATATGCCAATAGAGAACCTTTCATCAAAATCTGCCAGACTCCATCTTACACTGAACATTAATCCAAAACTAAGCACACAAAGGCCATTAAAAGGCGAGTGACTGCAGAAATCCCAGTGCTTGCCACTGGGGTAGACAGAGGAACTGGCAGTCTTGCAAGGGAAGGACTAGGGATAGGAAGGGATAAATAGCTAGACTATGCAATTTTATCTGGATCCTGTTGTGAGAAGCTGAAGAAGGCTAAATAGATGGGCAGCTATTTAAGGAATGGAAGAGCTTATGGCCACAACTGCTGCATCAAAAAGGCTAACATATAGACCAAGAGACAGTCTGACGGGCCACTGACACGGGAGATCCATTTCAAACTAACATGAAGGGCACGTAGTTTAAGGTCATATAAGTGGCCAGAAATATATCCAAGGAGAGTAATCCCATGTTAGCAGCAAAGAGGCCCCATCCATGTGCCTGTAATACTCTTCTTCAACTTAAAGCCAACCAGGTTGAATTCAAAAATGCACTAAGCTCTATGTTGTTAGGGATTTGTAACTTGAGTTGGTGCCTTGTGACAGGTCCTCAGTTTAAAGGGACAATTTATTTTCTTACTTACCCCCAGCTCAATTTCATTGAAACACTGGTACTTTACCAATGCAGCAAAAAGCAGAACTGGGTCCAAAAACTCAGAATTAGATAAGTTTTGCAGAGTAGATCACATTCATCTCCAAGGAGATGACACCTCAGTACCTTTTGCCTCTCTGGGACCAAGAGATGGCCTCCTTCAGAGCCCAGCTGTGCTAGTACAGCAAATCTCACCGACTGCTGTGGGGTTTGGATCCAGACCTTTTCCAGAAATTACCATGTTAAATGTTAAACCCTAAAAACCCTCTTTAACCCTGTTAAACCCTGTTTAACCCTGTTAAAACCTAAAATGCTGTGCTGAGGTGGATAAGGGCCAAATAACTGAGAGGGGGCAGTGATCATAAGCAAGATGCTGCAAGTTGGACCAAGTGCAAGTGCTGCCACCTGGATTTCAACACCCTTTCCCAGAGCACTAGTGGCCAACTTTGACTCCTGGCCATATGCACTGTTTCAGCCTGCTGCCAAGAGAAAACCAGCGCTAGCGGGGCCAGCTCTGGGCACAAGGGAAGACAGATAGGTGCAGACTTCCAGAGGCGACAAAATGCCCACGGTTCTCCTGCTTTCTGTGTGTATGCCAGAGCTCTCGAGGTCCATCTCAGCTTCTGACCGCAGGAGCAGCCTGTCTGGCAGTGTCGTGTATGCACATCTTATGTCCATGCATGGCACTCCAACTTCCCATGTGCTGGGCAGAAGCCTCAGGAAACAACGTGTGTCATGAGACCAGGGAAACATTTCCTAAGCCCCTGCAAGGCTCCCTACAGACCTGCAATTGTGGTCTCCAGGGGAGAATCACCAGCAGCCAGACAGGTATTCACAAAAACCTTATCCATGAACCCTTAATTTGCTGACAAATGTAGCAAACAGATTCAATTTGGGAGCAGGTCAAGGAAATAATACATAAAACTGGGAAATGGACAACAGATCAGAGCAACTTCAGTGGGAGAGGGAGAGCCCTGCACCTGACCCATCCATATGGGAGAGCCCCTGAGCCATCAGTCCGTATTGCAAACCAAGCAGCCTTCAACTTTGAGCCCACAGCTCCCATAGCTGCTGACCTACAAAATACAACCATTCTGTTACCTTCACTTGGTGAACTAAGTTTGCTGTCCCTCCAGATTTCCTCTGTTTTTATTTAAAGTGACAGAATCAAAACAAATGGTTTTTGCAGCCTCAAAACAATCTGCAGTCTATACTTAGACATGTCAGAAGTTCCGATTGCTAGGCCCAAAGCATTGTTGTTTCTATTTCTTAGCACTGCCAGCAAATCAAATGATCTGTGATTTGCTGTTATTTGTCCTTACTGTCACTTAGGCAACCCAAGTTAAAATAGCAATACCAAAAGGTAACTAGAGATTCAGCTCTTGTTAATGCAGGTAGGTTAGTGGTGAGCTGAAATCTACAGGGTAAGAAAGGTAAAGATCCACTCTTCCTCGCTCTTTTAGCTCTGAATTAATATAATAGGGAAAACAAGCATGAGCTAAGAACACCCTTTTTGGCATGTACACACACTGAACCCAAAATCACAGTTAAAATTACAGAAACCTTGCAGTGTATGCTCCCTGCCAGGCATCCCAGTGAGACAGAACAGCCTTGCTAGCGCGAGTTGATGGGGATGGGGCATCCATCCTTTGTATAGCAGCAGTTCAAATTTGGCAGATGTCTGCTCAGATTTTTCCTACATGAAGAAGACATAGGTTTGCACAGAAAGACCATCAAATCTTTATTCTGCAGTCACATTTTCCCTTTCTGCTAAGTAGATCCACATGTATTTGGTTCCTTGATGCCTTGTGGTATATATGGAGCGGTGAATCACATAGGCAGCCTCAGGGGTGACCTTTTGCACATAACTCCCACAGGATATTCCTCACAGCAGCAGGATTTGCAGGGCCCGAGGCCATATATGGAGCAGGCAGCAGGACAGTTTAAATGCTTTAAGCCTGAATCGCTGCAGCTCCAGCTGTTGGCTTCTTGGGGTTATGTGCTGCATTTCCTGGGTTACCAGCACACTGGGTTCTGGGATGTTCTTGTAAGGTTCGCAAAATGAAACGGGAACAAGTTGTAAGTCACTAACATGGTTAAACATCACTGCTGTTTATCAACAAAAGTTGTGTAGGAATTTCCCGATAGTTAGAGCAAAGCAATCAGTGAGGCATCTTGGGAGCCTTTGCGAACATCCAAACATTGCAAAAATCCTAACCTTTGAAGGAAAATGAGAACGTGAGCACCAAGTTTTTAATGAGAGGGAAGAAATGCTGCAAGTTGCAAAGACCAGAGAGATCTATAGACATGGTCTCAGCTTCCTTCCAGCTTCTGAAAGTCACCCTCCAGCACTTTGCTACTCCTCCAAAATGCCTCACCCCACTTTTTTCCCTGACTTTCTCAGTCTGCTCCACAGAACATCTGGGACTGGTAGGGACCTCTTGAGATCATCTGGTCCAGCATCCTGCTCAAGCAAGGTCAGCTAGAGCAGGTTGATTTTTTATCCCCAGAGATGCCTAATGTCACAGACAGCTACAAGACCAAGGTCTCCTCTAGCCCCATTGAAATACAAAATAATACATAAGGAAGTGTGCCAGTGACAAGGACCTGAGGACCACAGCCCAGAACTGCAGCAGTCAACACGGAAGGGTAGATGTGTAACTCAGAAGAATCTGGATTTGATGGGACCAAGGGAAATACGGAAATATGAACCATCTTCTGGTCCTTCTGAATGACGGAGCCTGATGGGCCTGTCAGAGGATATGGCTGCCTATGTCAGCAATGACTGCCAAAGCCAAACAGACAACTGCTACTGGGGACCGTGTGCCAGAGTGGTGTTCAGAGAACTTCTGAGATCCAGTACAGTCTTTGTCTGTGCTTCCCATATCAACATCTGCCTGAGGTTTTCCTCAGATTCACCCTCACAGTCAGCAAATTACTTGGAATATTTACTTGGTTCCTTAATGTGCCATACCTGGAATCTACGCTCAGTCCCCAGACTGTGAAAGTCTGGGACCCACAACTCACTCCAAGGGCAAAACTCAAAGCAGACACACAGTTACGGAGACTTTGCCAGACACACCATCACTCCAGAGAGCTTTTCTTCCCTTTTTTTAAGCCTGTTTCTGGGGGAAAGAGACCCATTTCATAGTGTGCTGTGCTCTTCTACCTAAACAGCCTTCAGTGCCTCATGTTTTAGTCAGCTACTTAACTGTAAGGAACACCATTCAAAACCTGCCCGCACTCCTTGTGTGCAGAGCCAGCTGCTATTACCAGAACCAACAAGTAGTTTCTTCCCCCCGCCCTGTGGGCCATGCATGCTGAGTCTGGTCTTTCCAGCCTTTGCCAGGCCAAAAAAAAAAAAAAAAAAGGAATAAATTCAAAGACCGAAATATTTGCCTTCAGTCACAGCTTGCTATTCCACAAAAAAATAGGTACAGGAGCCTCTACCTTGAAGAAGTCTTGCTAATATGGCCTTACCTTGGACCTGACCTAGCAGTGCTTCTTACCTGGCTCCTGGCTCATGTCAAAGACAGAATCCAAGGACTGCTGGCAACCTAAAACGCTCCTCACCCTCTAAAGCGCAGTCATTTTGCCATGGCAAATTTTCGGGGCAACATGAGTATGATGCAGCAGTTCGGTTGCCTCAGGGCAGTAGATGTAATCTCTCTCCATCACATTCAGGTCTCGCTTGTGGTCAAACTTCTGCTCATGCTGCACGCAGGCGAATGGCAGGCACCCACAGGAATCTGCCTAACCAATATGCACCCTCTCAGTTGAGGGGGAAAGATATTTTAGAGAGAAAAGGAGATGAGCAGCAGCCATCACATTTCACACTTGCTGCTCAGCAAGCACTTTGGCTCTGCAACCATACTCAATGGCTATGGGCAGACTCCAGTTAACTCTGGTCGTTTCCTAATCACAGCCATTAGCACCCAGCAGAGACTAGGAAACTCATCTGGACTCCAGGTGACTGCATCCACCAGGCCTGCAAAAACTGAAATGCAACCTTGCACGGGGGCAGTGCTCACAGAGCAGTTGCAAGAAGTCCTCCATGCTAGCAATGAAACAGCCTCAATGACCAATATCTTCTTCCCAGAAGGCCATTCTGGCTATTTCTGAATAGCTGTCTTGCCAGCATGAGGCAAAATTGTAGTAGCAGCGCGGGTGCAACTGCCTGATGTTATTGATTCCCGGCGACGAGCGGGCAGTGTAATCTGTCTGCTTTTGTTCCGTTCGCTTGGTGGTGTGTTCTCATTAGCCCCCCACGGACAGTCAACCTGTCAGCAGGTCTGCACTCCAACTGCCTGACCTCTGACTTCCACTCATTCTTCCACAAATTAATTTCCCAAATTGACAAATTAAAGTGCACAGTATGCCCAAGGTCACTAAATCACACTGGGTTCTGGTAAATGTCAACCAGCATTGAAAAAAAAAAAAAGGGGGGGGGGGCAAGCAGGGGAAGAGAAGGTAAAACGGAAGAAAAGGAAAAAAATACTTTTATTTGAAAAAAAAAAAAAAACTCTGAACTGCAGCTTCTGATTTGCAGATGCTTCTCTGCTTGAGAGAATAATTAAATGGTAGTTGGCAGTTCCCCACTGCCAGCAAAAGAGAGGCTGAAGATGGTGGCTGGAGCTCTGTGGCGAGGCACAAGGTCAGAGCGGCTGCTCGTACTGGCCTCAGCCGTCCCAGAGGGGCCACGTCCCCGTGAAGCACCGGGCCAGATCCCATCTTGCTTGCATTGCCACCCGGCTAAAGCACTGCAATTAGACAATTCCTGTACTCCACACCTGGTCTCTGACACTGGTGTCAGGCCGTTCACTCTATGTGGTGTCCCAGAGATGAGGTGGGACAGCGGACTGGCATCAGGAGGTCCCAGGGAGCCAGAAATTTATTATTGTACTGAGCCCTGACGAACCCCTGGGTGCCAGCAAGCAGCACACAGCTGGGAGAAACCTGCAGGGACAGCAAGCCTAGGCCCCCACACTATCGTCACCACGTTGTATAATCCTTGCCATCAGCCAAGTGCCATCAGGAAGAGAATCAGACCTTTCTGCCCTGCGGCCATCCCAGATGCGTCCAGAAAACCTCCCAGCCTTGCATCAGGCATAGTCCCTTTCAATTTGTTCTTGCACCAGCACTGTCTTGATCTGTACTGTGCTTTCTTCTCTATTTATCCCCCTTGATGTATTTATAGAAAGCGACCGCATCCCCTCCGAGCCACCACTTGGATGGGAGAAGGAGGCCGGGGCAGTGCGGCAGGCGCTCCGCTCCCCTGAGTCCCGCCTCTGCACGTGCTCCAGCTGGGGTTCATCCTTCATGACGGCGGCAGACAGCGGTGCTCCAGGAGAGTTCTCACCCCTCCACGACGCCGTTAATACTTGCCTGCCTCTCGGGAAGGCCACAGACCCTATGCTCACACTTGTCTTTTTCATGGTTGCATGATATCTCTGCTTCTTAGTTACCCCGATCAACTAATATGCCCAGGTCTTTCTGTTCTATGCTTCTTTTCAGCTGATAAGATTCCAGCTTATAGTGGAAATTCATGTTATTAGTCCCTAAGTGCATGACCTTGTACTCCATAATATTGAATTTCATTCCATTTCTATTAGTCTGGTCCTCAAGGTCAATCAGTGCTTCCTGTACCATACCCTGATCTTCCTGCATAATGACTATGCTCCCAAACTTACTGTCATCAGCAAAATTCTTCTGTACACTCCTACAACTCATGTGAAGTTTATTAATGAAAATATTAAGTACAATCAGTTCCAAGGCTTTTCCTTGAGCAATTGCCAATGTAGTGCTCTCCAGCTTGATCATTCCCACTTCAACACTACCTGTATTCATCTCTCCCTTTGCCAGGCCCCTACACACTTACTATTCTTCTGCCTATCCTATCATCCCCCACTGAACAAATAATTTCCCATGCGGCATCATATCAAATGCTTTGCTGATAACCAGATAGATCAGCTATGTTTCCTTTACCCCTAGAAACCAATTAGCTTTCTTGATAAGATATCAGGTTCTTCTGACATAAACCACCCTTGATAAAACCAGGTTGCGTATAGTCAGTCATGCTCTCTATTTCTGTTATTCTTTCCTGTAAACATCCCAAAGATGTTTTACTTTGCACTCATTCTTGTCAAAAGAACACTGACAATTCAGAAAGAAGCAGCAAGTATAATTCAATTAGCAGTGCTTTTACCTGCATAGACACCAGAAAAAAAGAGCTGCCCTTGCAATAATCTTTTCTTTTGCTCTTCTTTCTACAACCCTTTGCCTTGTACAATGTGTGTGGAAGCAGCACCGTGTGGTAATAGCATATGTTCACGTCCAAGTGTGGTATCTGGAAGAGAATTTAACTGCACTACCAAAACCTGAAGTTTGTTACAAGCAGCAAAGAACAGACTAGGACCAGATGTTCCCACTTTCATTCTCCCTGCAGAACACTTCACAGTTCTGCTGAAATAAGTAGGACTGCTCATGGAGTAAATTATTATTCTATACAAACTGGATTCAGTGACTGCCATCTTGAACAACTTCATTGTGTTTTCTATTGTCATAATGGACAGGAATCACTAAATAAGAAAACCTGTGTCGTTGCTTCCAAGGAACTATGCCTTTCACAGGTTTCACAGAACACTGTCTCTTAGCAGATGTATCACTGATGACATCGTATCATTCAGGAAGTCACTGATAAGCAGAGAATTGAGGTTTTATTCTTCCTGCGTCTAGACAAGAACTTCAGCCTTCATTTGCTTGAGTTGATGCTGTATTTCTGTAAGGCTCTGTTCTGCATAGCCCAACTGTACAGGGGAAGAGATATGAGTTGCTACTTAGGCTATTAAATGCTTAGCAGAAACCTGTCTGGCTCAGCCTTCCTGCTAAGTCCCTCTAGTATGCAGGGGAGCAAAATATATTGCTGCTTTTGCTGCTCTGCC